>JANHJO010002950.1:42624-57091 GCA_032468235.1 Pseudoxyrhopus heterurus
GTTTAGTCATGCCGGCCACATGACCACGGAGACGACTTCGCTCAGTGCTGGCTCTTCGGCTTTGAAACAGAGATGAGCACCGCCCTCTAGAGTCAGGAACGACTAGCACGTATGTGCGAGGGGAACCTTTACCTTAATCATTGATATCCTTACTGTAATTGCTTTGTTACAATGTTAAATTGGCAGGTTTACTAAAAATGCCATCATGCATTTTGATGAGTTTTGAGTTATACACATTTATATAATTTTGATCTGTCACTTTTTATATTTCTTTGTATAATACAATTGAAATATCCTTATTTTGGAAAAAAAACCTCATTGCATTATAGATTTTTACAAGCACAGGCTTGCAGATAGAATGTGGTGGTGGGGAGACTCACAACAATCAAACATTGAAGAGTAGAAAATAGTCTCTTTGTGCAGAAACTCTGCTCTAAATTGACAGCTAAGATTTGAAAAGAGAGAGCTGGAGAATGTATGCAATTTTGAAGTGTGGCAGTCTGAATAAAGAGCAGTCTAACTGCTCAGAATCAACTGTGGGTTGATTTCCCCACAAGGGCAACTCCCATTTTCTGGACAGCTTCTTGATTTAGTATAGTGTGAGCACACAATCTATTGTTGTATTAAAGAAATAATTCAAAAGGCTTAACTGGCAATGAGGTCAGTGAGCCTCAATACATCCATAAATGACATCTATAAATGCTTCCTTAAGAAACCAGTTTGACCCTCTCAACTGACTATCACTTGTTTATGTAATTCATCCAGTAGATTTATTAATTAAAAGTATTTCTGTTTTGTTTTTAGATGCACATGCAAAATCCTTGTGTAGTTTACTAAAAGTACAAAATATTGTAGAATAAAAAGAAATAAAAACAGATCTTGTATAAAAACTGTGTAAAAACCATTTATTAAAAGACAGATATTAAGAGTAGTTCACGATAGGGTCAGGCCAAATATTAAAATAAACAGTTTAAAGGGTATCAAAAACACATTATTTGGTACATATTACACACTTATTCATATTCTCGCTTTTCTGCAAATGACAATCTTCCATTGGTTACTAGCTGCAACTAAGCCACTTAAGGTACAGTAAATGGTAGATTGGGTTGTTCCTGCCTTTCCATTCACTCATCTGGCTGGTTACAGTCTGACAGTAGGAGAAAAATAAAGGGGAAGAGTATCTCTGAACTATCTAGCCACAGTCAACCAGAAAGAAGAAGATGGAAAGTACTATTGAGTACAGATTCTAATTTAGATAGCAAAGCCATATAGATTTTGAGGGCTATTAATCTTAGCACTGTAGGTAGGTAACTCATGGGCTCTCAGTTTCTAGCCTGGTGCCTTAACCATTAAACTAAACTGGCTCTGTTAGGTTGCTAAGGTTGCAAAAATAGAAGCAGAAATAAAAAAATCCGTAGAAGTCTTTTCTTTTTAAGTTTACTTGAAATCTACACAAAGCCACTAGGAGATGGGGTTTATGCAGATAATACCCAGTTGTGCATTTCTACCCCAGACCAATTGTAAGTTAACCCAAACAAGGCAGAAATTGATTCTCCACCATAACTTTTGAAGGAGTTGTATTTACCAAGTAGCTGGTTATCTATAGTCTGAAAATTCTCCTGGACTCATAGCTCCTGCTGAAGACCAAGTTAACGCAGTGGCTAGAAGAGACTTTTTCCTAGCTTTGGCTGGTGTACAAATTCCAGTTCCTAGAAGAGGAGGTATGATATGGTTGGTCACCCATGCCCTTGTCATCCTCCTAAAACAGCTTTTGCTATCGCACCTCCCTTTAGTATAATCTTAATATAAACATCCGCTCTAAAAACCCAAATACCAAGTGAACATAAACAAACAATGTAAACAATACAATTAAATTTTGCGTAAGGTGACTTCTTGTACTAACTGAAAGGTTCTCCATACCTGCCCAGGATTGTCTGCATTTCCCAAAAGGGAGGTGCAGCTCACATTTTGAAAAATCCTAAAGGAACCACTGTAATATGCCAAACATGAGACTAATCCAGAGGTTCACCTCAAAACCTGTAGAATGCAGCTGCCTAACGGATATCCCAGTATTGTCATAGCTTTGTCTATTTGTTTAGAGGTGCTAGTAACGATTAGTTCTATATGGCTGACTGTCTAGATTTATGCACATCTGTTGCTCCATGTAGAGTCTGCCCATTCTAAGATGATGGGCCAGTGGAATTCCCATCCCCTATAAGGCATGTTGAGAAGGACCTTGGAAAAGAGCATTCTTTGCCAGCGCTCCCCTCCTGAGATACTGGGTGCCTCCAGCATCCTTATGATAAAATGTTGGTGGAAATTAGATGATTAGGCAGTCAGTTGAGAGAATTGAGATGCTGAGGTTGTAGATACTTGGGCTATGTAGATACAGAATAGTTGATGGTGGCTGCTGCTGCTTCTGCTGATTTTCAATTGTTGATATTATGTATGTATGTTTCATACGGTTATACAGGTAGTCCTCAACCTACGACCACAATGCAGCCCAAAATTTCTGTTGCTAAGTAAGACATTTGTTAAGTGAATTTTGTCCCATTTTACGACCTTTCTTGCCATAGTTGTTAAGTGAATCATTGCAGGTGTTAAGTTAGTAACATGGCTGTTAAGTGAATCCAGCTTGCCCATTGACTTTGCTTGTCAAAAGTTGGCAAAAGGGGATCACATGACCGCAGAACACTACAGTTGTCGTAAATATGAAGCAGTTATGAAGCATCTGAATTTTGATCATGTGACTGCGGGAAGCTGCAATGGTCGTAAGTGCCGTTGTAACTTTGAATGGTCACTAAATAAACTCTTGTAAGTCAAGGACTACCTGTATATGGTAAATTACTTTTCTAAGCTGCTTAGATTCTTTTTGTTCAAAGTGGCATAAAGTACCTGTAGACAGACAGACTTATCCAATCTAATCTCTCATTTTAGCTCTCGAGCTTTTTTTAGCTAAAGAGTAGATAAATTGCTTAATAGTAATATTTTTTGAGTATATGAACTAAGTTTTACTTTGCCATGTCTAACTTAGTAAGTCAATGTAGACATTATCTGAAATCATGCTAAGAAGCTTAACTATTACTTCTATAAAATATAAATTGAGAAATCATAGTTTACAATCGGCAAGCCAGAATCGAAATCACAATGTAGATAACATTGGTACATTGGGGTTTTCACTAACTGTAGTTGACTGTGACTGTAGGTACGGCCACTGCCTTGCATCTGAAAAAGCTCCTGCTCTGTGGAAAAGGAGTGTTGAAGATAATTATATGTGCAACTCTAAATCTTTGCCCTTTAGATTAAAAATCCTAACCCATGCTTTAAGTTTTAAATTAAGGAGTTCTGATTGTATTGTAATCTCTGGTTTGGAATTGTGGATATATTCACACATAATTTTGATGGTGGATTTGTGATCTTGATTTGTTGAACAATATAAGAGTTGATAAATTAACCCCCAGACAACTAATTGTATTATAGTTTATATTTATGTGTGAATCCAGCTAATTCCTCCCTTGAATTTTTGAGATACTGGAATAATATGGTATTTCTTAAGAACATAGATGCATTTAAAATATCTGGGGAGATGCTGTACAGTACCTACATTGAAACTGTATTTTACAGATACTGGGGCTTAATAACTGATAATCATTCCACCTGTATCTCCTTTCCATTTATTTTCTTTGCCTCTGTCTTTGCAATTTATTTGAAATTGGCCATGACAGACTCCTGCTTCCATTCTGCTGGCTTAACACTGAAGCAACCAAGAGGATTGTTGTTGTTTTAACTTGCTACAAAGAAGGCTAGGTGGAGAGTAGCGAATGATAGCTCGAAGTGTTTGCTTGCTTATTTGTTTTTTACCCCACCTTTATTACTTTATAAGTAACCAAGGTGCCGAACATATCTAACCCTAACCCACAACAACAACAACCCTGTGAAATGGGTTGGGATAAGAGAGAGAGACAGAGGCTGGTCAAAGTCTAGAATTCAGTCTCCTCATTTCTAGGGCAATAAAGCAAGACGGTGGCTCACGTGGTAAGATGCTGGGCTTGCGTACCACTGAGGTTGGCAGCTCGCCGGTTTGAATTCTGAGAGCGAATAAAGCCATCTCCTGCTTGGGCAGGGGGTTGCCTGCTTGGGCAGGGAGTTGGACTCAATGATCTACAAGGTCCCTTCCAACTCTGTTAATCTATTATCTATTATTATCTAATTCTAGGTCAGCATCATAATCATTACACCAAACTGATCCATTAATTAATATATGCATTACCCCTTTCTTTAAATGGAAAGGTATGAGCATAAATTTAATGGGAGAATAAGAGAGTAGTGCAGCATTTGATTCAGATGTCTGTTTGACTTCTCAAACAAAACATGGATTGTTGATCAGTTTTCTATAGCTATTCAGTGAAAAGAGCAAAACTACAACTTGGCAAAAGTGTTAAAGCTGTAGGGTTTTGATTGAAAAAATCTGCAGTAAAATTTATCTTCAGTAAATTTATAGAATTTTATGTATTGCATAGTTCTGCATACAGTAAAGAACAAATGATTAACAAGCATGGAGAATGTAGTTGCTTCTACCAAGAGTTCTTGAATGAGATGATTCATAGCCTGCTGTCCACAGATGTATTGAGAAAGCCTACTTTGAAATTCTGAACTTGTTGAACAGTTTTGAGGATGTTGTTAGCATCCAGTTTTTCTGGATGACACTGTGTACTGGCCTTTTCTCTACACTTTTTGCTATTTGATTAATTACCCTGTTTCTCCGACAATATGACCCACCTCAAAAATAAGCCCAAGCCTAATTTTTTTTGCGGGGGCTTATATACGTCCTACCCCAAAAGTAAGCCTTAGTGAAGGGGTGGGCATGGCCAGCACAGGAGGCAGCCCTTCCTGCACCTCAAGGAAGTGATCCTCCTGCAGCTCAAAAAAATAAGACTTCCCCGAAACTAAGGCCAAGCGCTTATTTCGGGGATCAAAAAACATGGGTATTATTTTTTTATTGTCCCAATAACTAAAATAAAATTGAGAATCACATGTATTGATAGATTATGAGCTTTGGGTACTGTAAGGGAAATACTAATTGACTATTTTGCACCTCTGCCCTTTGCCCTGGGAAGTTGTTTATCTACTTTGCACTTCTCTTTGACACCTCTGAAGATAAAGTCCAAGGCTGCTTGTTTGCTTGTTTTTATTTTTACTTTCGTTGCATGTGGGGTGGTGAAGAGATTTTTGAAACTGCAGGAACCTCAGCAGCTTATGGCAGGATAGTTCTTGTTTAGGTTATAATTCACAGGGAATTTCACCTCCACCTGATCTCAGAAATTTACCTTTCATACGTTGGAATAATGCAAGTGCTATGTTACAGTTTATATATTTGTCTGAAGGATTGGCGTAGCTTCTTTCTTCCATATATTTCAAAGAGACAGCCTGGAATTTGGACCACTGAAGTAGAAGAATCAAAACATACTTTTCATATCTTACTTACCAGCTATCTTGCAATTATTTATTTATTTATTTATTTATTAATACTGTTTATAAGCCGCCCCATTCCCGAAGGACTCTGGGCGGCTTACAACATGTATAAAATATAAAACCAATAAAATAGACAAAAAACCACAGTAGTCTTAAAATATCCCCCAAACTTTAAAAGCATTACAATTAAAATGCCCAATAACCACTAAAACCCCCAAACCTCAGGTAGCATCCTTAGCCCCAAGCTCGTTGGCACAGCCAGGTCTTAACGGCCCGGCGGAAGGTCAACAGGTTGGGGATGATCCGAATCCCTGGGGGCAGTTGGTTCCAGAGGGTCGGGGACGCCATAGACAAGGCTCTCCCCCGTGCGCCCCCCAACCGACATTGTTTGGCTGATGGAACCTGTAGGAGGCCAACTCTGTGGGATCTAACAGGGCGTTGGGAGGCATACGATGGTAGAAGGCGGTCATACAAATAACCCGGCCCTAAGCCATTTAGGGCTTTAAAGATCATAACCAGCACCTTGAATTGTACCTGGAAGCCGACAGGAAGCCAGTGCAGCTCACGCAGGAGTGGTGTTACATGGATGCACCGAGGCACACCCATAATCACCCGCGTGGCTGCATTCTGGACCAGCAGAAGCTTCCGAATATTTTTCAAGGACATCCCCATGTAGAGCGCATTGCAGTCATCTAACCTCGAAGTGATGAGGGCATGAGTGACTGAGAAGTGCCTCCCGGTCCAGGAAGGGGCGCAGCTGGCGCACTATGCGAACCTGTGCGAAGGTCCCTCTGACTACAGCTGTCAAATGCTGTTCCAATTTCAGCTGCGGATCCAGAAGGACACCCAAGTTGCGCACCCGTTCTGATTAGGAGCCATGCTTCTTCAATTCCAGTAATATTAAACCAATATAGATTAAACTTTCAGTTATTTGGAGATTGGTTGTTTATGTCAGTAAACCATAACTGTTATAAATTAGGTAGTACCCGATCAGCTACATAACTGATTAAAATATGTATGTAAACCTGAATAAAAATGTGTAGGAAAAGTAAAGGGCATTAAAAGAATATAGAAGTTCACATATGAGAAGAGTCTTGGAAAATGACAAAGCATCTGTTTTTGTAGAATACAAAACTGTTTTTGTAGTTTTGCATTAGTACTGTAGAGAGGCTTTAAACTACGCCCGTAGAAACTACTCCCATACAGTTTACATGATTTCTCTTTATTGCAGAATTCTGTGTTGTATTCCATTTTGTTCTGGAAGGTCATCTAAGATTTAGAAGCAGCTTTTCAAAAGAAGGGACTGCTGGCCAATGAGATCAGTGAAAATTAGTTACACTACTTTATATAAACATAACCTGTTTTTCCCTCTGGTAGCACAATGTCAAAATTACATGTAATCCATTAGGGATTTTTCTTCTGCTAAACAATTTGGTAAGTAATTGGCTGTGTCAGAGAAATTTGGGATTTATTTAAAAACATTTTGATGCTTATTTAAACATTAAATGATTATTTTCAGACTGTTTCATCTAAAAACAGATTCATTCTTCTGCTTCTTAATTCAAAGAATCATTTTTTTCCCTTTATACAGGTGAACGTCTATGTGCTGGGAAAAACGTTCCTTCTGTTGGCCCGAGAGCTCTGCATAAATGCTCCAGCTATAGGTATTTTTAAATAAGAGTTGGCTTTTGATATGCAGTTACATTGTGCCATCATTTCATGGCAGCTTTTCAAAAATACTTACATGGGCTGTTTAACTA
Organism: Pseudoxyrhopus heterurus; assembly: GCA_032468235.1. Classification (NCBI taxonomy): domain Eukaryota; kingdom Metazoa; phylum Chordata; class Lepidosauria; order Squamata; genus Pseudoxyrhopus; species Pseudoxyrhopus heterurus. Next base: position 49,857 of record JANHJO010002950.1, read on the forward strand.
GTATTTAATGATACTTCAGAATTAAGGCTGGAGGAATCTAGAAATGAAAGCTGTCTATGTAAGCTCAGGGTTTACCTTAAAACTGAAAAACAGTTACTTCTATTATCGGTGTGACTTCTTCCAGTTAGATCCATCTTTTGAAGTAACTGTAAGAAAACATATATTTGATCTAACAGAAATAAAATAAGGATGGTAATAAGTGCTTTGGACTTAATGGCAAATAGTGCTTCAGAGCATGCAGAGGCATGAACATGGAACATAGCCCAAATATAGAGTATTGCACTTGCCAACAGCTGCTTAAACAAGATTATTTTTCCCCAGGATTATATGTGATGAGGACTTACAATATTAAAGGTAGAAAAGGAAAAGTGAATGAATAAAGAGCTTAATTATTTTAGAGGGATTTGAGGCCTGTCTCCTTAAAAGAGGGCAGTGCACTACATCATGATTTGTGGACAGTAATTATAATAGTGATGTTATATATACCACTGATTCTGTGACCTGGTTCATGCATAATGCTTAAACAAACTATACTGTTAGCTTTTCTTAGCTATTCATTATAACTTAAACTTGTATGCAGACCAGGTCATTATTATTTGTTTTGAAAAAGATGATTTAAAAAAATGAATTTTGGGTAAGAGCTCTATAGATAGAGTTGAAATGCACAAAGAACATTTCTGTGACAAAAGGAATGTGCTTGTGCTACTTTTGCAGAAAACAGAGAGAAATGCCCAACCGTTGTCTTGGTATCATATGGTCTACTGTGTGGTACTAATCCCTATAAAAAATGTTAACAGCTTTGATGCATCAACAGTGGTAACAGCATTATACCATGGATGTCAGAAATGAACTGAACACTTTCATTAAGTCATTTCGGAAGATACTGGGAAAGTGGGGCGATACGTTAGAAAATGCCAAAATTTACTGCTAACAAAAAGAACAATTCATTTCTGACATTCTGAATAATTTATATACCATTTTAGAGTGTTTAAAGCACTGTGTATATTATCTGAGTAATCTTAAAACAGACCATTATTCCTGAGAAAGTGGCTTGCCTGTGACCATATGGAGTGGTAATGGCAGAGAAGACATTTGAACCAGTGATGTTTTGACTAATGCTCCTAGCAACAGTGCTGGCAAGCTATGCAAGATGTTCCCCTAAATTAGCTTGTTGTGCATGCTAGTTAGATGATTATGCTGTTGGTTTCACATAGTAGCATATGTATTTAGGATATAATTCAGAGATGCTCTTTCAGTCTAATTACTTGAAGACTATAGCTGTGTAAGTGGACCTTATGACTTTCAGGAATTTTAAATTTTCAGAGATGGCTCACAAACACTATTAATATTACCATATTACGGTAATATCATACATTTTAATATATGAATTTAGCACAATATTGAGATTGAAAAGGTATTGGCTTTTATATTGTAACTTTAGATTGATGCTTTTTAAAAAGGGTACTTATTATCTGAGGAACTATATTGGGCATTATATATATCCATATTTCTGTTAAACATTTGTGAGGTTTCCTCCTATAGTAGAAATGTGTCATGGAAAACAAATCCGGAATCCCCTTGGTTACATAGCTCATAAGCTCCTTTAGATCTTGGCAGATACTACTTTTCTGATTTACCCTAATTTGTATATTGCCCAGTTAAGTGCCTGTGGCTTGATGAGCGTAAGTCTCCATTGCTGGATGAACAGAAGTGGAAACCACACTAAGTAAACCTCCTTTTGTAGAGCGCAGTAGCTGCAAGATAACACTTTGTGATAGCTTCATTGCTTGCCTCCTGGGCTGTCACTATAGTTACATATACAAATTGCTGACAGTCTCCTCCTGGGGGATTATTAAATTATAAAGAGTAAATTAAACAGCTTGATTCTCAGTTTACTTCCTCAGAAGTAAACGCCATGGTGTTTGAAGTAGATTCCTGTAATATTCCGATGTTGAAAATCAAGTGAATGTGCTTATTATTACATTTCATTACATGATCTGTGACAAATCAGTTTGGACACATGGAACCAAGTAGTGAAAAATGTTTTGTGAGAGGAAATAGCTGCCTGCCCGTAGTTATTAGCTTACCATTCTGTAAACAAACCTAGGACTGAGATTTCGAAAACATTTTAAGGCTGTTTTTCCACATATCATGGTTAAATAAGTCAAATAAGGGCCTGGCAGCTATATTGATACAAAGCTTGATTGGTGTGTGATGAGTAGATTAATCATGATTTATTTTATTTTATTTTATTTATTTATTGAATTTTTAGGCTGCCCAACTCCCGAAGGACTCTGATCTATGAACACAGCCAATGTGAGCTGGCTTTTATAGGTTAGGAGGAAAGCACTATATAACAATTTGATTATAGTAGAGATTCTGCAGTTATGTTACAGAATTTTGAAATTTTAGGTGTATCTTTTCTTTGTACACATTTGTAACAAGAGAAATTAATCTCCTGGGAAATTATATTTATTTTACTGATTGTGTTTTAGGGACAAACATTCCCACTAATGCTATATAAAAATAAATGTTTGTTCTATAGTGCGATCTTTGTTTCAGATGTGTCTTCAGTTTTAGTAAGAGGTTTTGCTTACACAAATAGATGTGGAATTATAGCATCTTAGGTTTCATCTTAAAAAACAGTGTTACTATTTCTGCATAATTGATGTGGATCAAGTACCAGAGGAATAATAATGAGCAAAGCACATAAGGATTTAGGACAAGTAAAAATGTTTTATATTCAACAGGTTCTCAAACTGCTCTACTTTATAACATTCTAGTTGAGTCAGTCTCAGCCGTTAGTTGTCTATATACAAAATAAATGCACATCATGTGCAATTTTTTTTAACGTTTCTTGCTCTGCATACTGCAGTTTAATAATTAAGTCAAATAGCTTATGAATAAATAAAATAAGATTAAATTCAAGAGCATTCCTTCACTTAGTTTCATAGCCTGATGGTAAATAGATAAGTAAGTACTGTAATACTCTGACCTGCTCTGCAGTCTTTCAGTCAGATCAGAGTATCTATTAATATGCAGAACGGCCCTGGAATACAATCTAAGTGAAATGCATCATGCGTAGAAAATGAGTTCAGGTATTTGTCCTCCTTGCACTCCTGTGCCATTGGTGCTGTCTGAGGAACACTGGAATTGGAATGTCACTTTTCCACACTGTACTTCAGTCATTCCCTCTTGTCCAAAATAGCTGAGTTCATTGCCATCTAGAATGGCACTTACATTGTAAAAGGTGTCTTGCTCAACCTGCACAGGATGCTCAAACCATACTGAGAAAGTGTTACTAGATCCATCGGATGTAAACTTTGTCAGATTCTGGGCAAGTACAGTGCCTAATCTCTTCAGTTCAATTTTGACGCTGTATTCAGCTTTTCCACAACTTGACCCATAGAGTCCCAGTCCTGCTATAAATATCCTTTTATCTACAGCAAACTGGATACTGTCACATCGTCCCCGGTACCTCCACTGATTGCTGCGATATGCAGATGATTGAAATCGGTGGCACCTTTGAGGTGCAAGTCCTTTCCGCTTTGTTAGTGGAAATTCTAACTTCGGTTTATTTGCAGCAGTATACCACAAGAAAATATTATGCCTTTCCTCAAGGGTCAGGATGTCAGACTGAGCAGCCCCATTGGCAAACTCTTCCAAAGTCATGGTTGGGATCCGAACCAAGTATAAAGCTTTCCCTAATACATTCCTCTTGTTCCTTGGCGTAATTGGCAGCCCTTGTCGCTTGCATTCAGCCTCAGCCCAGTTCAGAACTGCCTCGAACACCACAACCTCCTTGGTGTTTAGTGCTTCCCGCATCACAATGATCTCTAGCGTCTGTTGATCTATTTCACAGAAGCCTTCCGATTTCAGTGCCATTTCAGCTTGAGCATCAATGACTTCCCAGCAGCGTTGTGTCAGCTCGGGTTCCTCAAAGAGCCTGCTCTGAGACAGCAGAACGCAAGCATTCTTGGCCTCTAAGCTAGTCTCCAGAAAATTGACACAAGCTTTTGCTAAGGCTGGGACGATGTATTTCTTGGCTGCGTACAGAGTAGCAAGCACGGTGTCTGCTTCCAGCTCGATTTCATCACTATACATGTACCTATCAATATAAAAAGATCCCTTTTTAAAAAAGAAAAATACACAACTCTTAGTTACAGCTTTCAACATTTTTTGATGATTTTAAACTCTTACATTCATGTTCCTTAAATTTTTGGTTTGAAAAGTCATGCAATTAAGTAATTTGTTTTAATTGCTACTTACTTTAATAAGATTAGGAAAGCAGCAGGTTCTACATCTGGTATATGGATTTCAGATTTGACCTCTGCAAGATCTCCATAAAACATTGCGTAGAAGACCGAACTACCCACTGCCAATACATACTGCATTAAAAATTAAAAATTCAAAATCAGGGAAAATGATGGGCAGAAATCAAATACATTATTTTCCTATCTCCCACTTAGCTATAATGGTTTAGATCAGAATATATCAGCACATTTTTTTTTGAAACCCGCTATTAGAGTTTGGATCCCTCCCCTCCCCTCCCCTCCCACTACTGCAACTCATCTGCAGATTAACTGCAAGGAATATATAACAATAGCAATAGACTTATATATCGCTTCACAGTGCTTTACAGCCCTCTCTAAGCTGTTTACAGAGTCAGCATATTACCCCCAACAATTTGGGTCCTTATTTTACTAACTTCGGAAGGATGGAAGGCTGAGTCAACCTTGAGTCAGTGAGACCCAAACTGTCAAACTGCTGATATTCTGGTATTTCTAGGCAATTGTTTTGTTGCATTTGTGCAACAATATCCTCACTGAGTTAAGAGGACAAGGGAACAAGCATCTTTTAATATACAATTCATCTACATGGCACAAATAGAAAAGATCCCACCAACCTTGTGAGCAGGAACTTTCTTTGCTGCCCCCACTGGGCCCACAATGAAATGCACATCAGCCATAAGTTCACTGTTGAACATCAGTGCGTTTCTGTAGATTTACAAAACGGAACCATAATTAACCCCATACCTCTACCTTTGCCATCCCATACTCTTTCTTCTTCTCCCCTCCTAATCAATGCAGGCTACCCCTCCCCCCCCCTTTTGGAACTGTTTCAATCATTACTGCAATAGCTCTTTTCTGCATTGGCTTGCGACCAAAACAGGACAAGTAGCACCAAGTAGGAACGTTAAGAAAAATGCTCAACTGACTTCGTGGGCACCATGCAGTTTTCTTGGTAGCACCACAGAAAGAGTTTAACGGAGAGGCCTTCCAAGATGTTTTGGGCTTCCTAGATAGTCTACAGCCCTGGTATTCCCTGAAGGGTGTCATCCAAATAGAAATGAGGTTATTCTTGCTTAGCTTCTGAGCCTAGGCACGATCAGCTCCCGTTTGCTGAGCAAGACAGGATCAACCTCCCCAATTTCTGGAAACCCTTCAACTCCCCACGAGCGCAAGAGGTACCCCTTGGCTATATCAGAGAAGTGAATCCCATTGCCTGTTATTGCAATGGAAAGAAAGCATTGGTGAGGGAGAGCCCTTTCAGAAAGCCAGTACAAAGTTCACGCCCAGGTTCTTGCAGCAAGTGCCCAAGCTTTCCGCTCCGAGTCTTTTTCCGCTCCCAATCTCTGCCTTTAAGTTGCCCTCCCTTCCTCTTGCTCCTGCCGCCGCCGCCGCCTCACAACGCGTTTCCTTCTCTGGGCTGCTTGCCCGAGCGGGGCTTACCTCTCTCGCAGGGTGGGGTGGAAGGACTGCCAGTTAGCGCTCTCCACGTTGTTGTTGTTGAGGTTTTGCAGCGGCGGCGGCGGCGGGGGCTGCGCGCTCTGCTGGAACTGAAGGGCGTTTTTCTTGGTGTTGGCGGCGGCGGCGTTATTGCTGTTTGCGAGATTGGTATTGGCGCTGGCAGGGTAAAGTTCCGCAGCCATCTTCTTTTTGAGGCCCAGGGGCAATATCTCATAGCATGCTGCCCCTTTGCTGTTGGCCCGGACGCTCTTTTTGGACTTCTTTAAGGTCTCTGGAAGCAGAAGAAAGAAAGTCAAACACTTCATGATCCGTCCATGGAAGCAACCATGGTCCAGGGGCATCAGCGGGAGGGATCCCCCTCCGCGGCCATCAACCGAGCGCACTCTCGCTTCGAAAGAATTTTTTTTTTTAAAAAAAGAGCAACCCTTTGAAGGACAGCAAAAACAAACTACAGCGCCTTGTTTGAAGGATCGGTGCCTAAAGCATCTTTTGTGTTCCGGCTGGTGGCGCAGCGATGATGCTTTAATGACTCATCGCTCACCTGGCGGTGGGGAGGGAAGGACGCTGGGGATGGTGCAAGGCTCTCCGAAGCTTAAGCCGCGGGGCAGGACTTGCCCGGATCCCGCTCCGGAAAGTCCAAGGAGCTGTCACGACGCCGAGTTTCCTTTAAGGGACGAGAGCAGCCCTTGACCCCGGGGCAATGTAAACTTCTGCCCAGGTTCCTGGCGAGGCTGGAGGACACGCGAAAGCGGGAAAGCCGGCTTTCGCCCGTTTGCCGGCCGAAGGGCGAACATCCGCGAAGCAACTGTAGATCTCCGCTTATGGTTATTTAGTATTATTATTATTCCACAATTCAGGTTGCAAGTCCTCCGTCTCCCGAGCGATAAAATCCCAGAGGCCGAGGGACACGAAGGAGACAGGCAGACGATCCGGCCGCTTTTTCTTTTCACGAGCGGAAGTTTTTCTGTCCCTTCCCGTCTCCCTTTTTTCGCTTTTAAAAGCCAGGCTCGCCAGGCCAAGCTGCAGGAGAGGGAAGCATCCTCTTAACGCCGGAGTCCGGGTCCCGGTAGTCCCCAGCGCCGGACTGGAGGTGCTTCTTTTTTCTCGCCTCCTGGCGAGGCTGCGTCTCCTTCCTAGCCTACTTCGAAAGTCGGCTGGACCGGGCGCCCGTGGCCGTCCGCGTGTGCGCTCCTCGCGTGTACGTGCTTCCTCCCCGTCTCCCCGCTGTTGTTAGCACCGCCGCCTCTTCCCCGATGTTGTTGCTGCTGCTGCCGCCTCAAATAGTCAGCAGCGGCGCTGCGCGTCATCGGCGGCTGCTCCAATGGCGAAAGGGCACCAGAGGGGAGGGCCGGCCTCTCTCGCTAGACAATATGTCATTCTTCGCTCGCGCTCTCGAACCGCCCACACGCCCCCCCTCCTTCCCCCCCCCGCGCGCACTTTCCTCTCCCATCAATCCAGTCCCCTCCTCCATTTGGGAAATTTACA
>JANHJO010002950.1:57724-69295 GCA_032468235.1 Pseudoxyrhopus heterurus
CAGGCGTCCCTTTGCCCGAACGCAGTCGGGAAAGTTTGCACTCCAGGCTTATCCGTGGAGTCAGAAGCCATGATTATGGGAAAACGGAAGGCACGGGCAGCATCGGTTAGTTAGGCGGGAGGCAGCGCCTCGCCGATCCCAGCCTTAGCGCAGCAGTAAAGCCTTGCCTGTGCGGCCTAGCGAGGGCGCCCGTGCTCCTTCTGGACGGCCTCTCGCACAATGCTCCTTTTCAGGCATCTTTTCTGGCTCCGTCCGAACTCCCTCCCCTTTAGGCAAAAGCTTGGGGGTGGGGATCAGCTCAAACCGGTGCTTTTTCAAACTTTTATCAGCCTGAAAGCAAGCCGGAGTTATCAAAGGTGCCCGCAAAAAACTGGAGAGTTTTCGCCCAAATCCTTCGAATGCTGAGAGCCCGGTGTCTCAATTCGTCCTTAAGATCTTGAAACAGCTTGGAAACTGATGTTTGGGCTGTGTGGAGATGACTTCAGACTTTAAAACCTTATCCAGAAAAAATAAAAACAAAAAAACTGTCGAAGTTGCAGCCAAAATAAATGTTATTGTTTTTAAAGCTGCAACAAAAGTCTTTTGTACTAGTTGTAGTAGAAGCTTGGTTGCAACAAACTTCACAAAGCTGGCTCCTAAGAAGCATTTAAAAAAAAAAAAAAATACTCAACTGTACTACTAATTTGTTCCAGAATACGCTCTTACTGACATTGAGCTGACTGGGTTTCAGTTATGAATGTTCAAGATTTGCCCTTTTCCAATACTTTGGCATTTCAATTGTCCTCCATGAATTTGCAAAGATCACATAAAGTAGTGTTTCCCAACTTCGGCAACATTAAAAGATGTGTGGGCATCAACTTCCAGAATTCCCGAAGTAGTCATGTTGAAGTCCACACATCTTAATGTTGCTAAGTTGACAGACACACAAAGGGGCTCTATAATCTTCTAAGGAGACACATTAACAAGGGAGCGGCCTAGATTTTCTGATAGTCCTGCATTGAGTAAATTCATCCCCCCCCCCTCCAAGTGTATGATCCTAACATTTCTATTCTTTCAGAAGGTACTTACAAGTTGTCTCCACTTTTGTTCCTGGCAGGAATGTTGTGTGACTATACTCCCAGTATCTTAATTTGAAAAATTCCAAATTCCCTTGCATTCCTTTTGGCCTCGGGATTTCTGTCCAAAGAATCTTGAGTAATGCTTCTCCAAGATGTGAAATGGTTCTCATCAAATCTAATACATGCGTATGCAGGTGTTTGTTTTTTTGTAGCTCTTTGAACTCCAATATGACACAATCACTTCCTCCTAAAGCTGTAATTGCTTTCATCTCATCAACCCATGCTTTCTTATTGGTTAGAACCAGCTTTGTATATAGGTGCCTGGATACTTAAAATTTCTTATTATTACTATTTCTTATAGAAAGTTGGGTAGTTTTGTCCGGGATTATATTTTCTAAGATAATGTTTGTAAAATTTATGTGTACATACTCTAAAAACAAAACTGCTACTGAATTATTGTTTTTATTCGTATACAGAATCATGCAAATGTTATGGATAAATTAATAAATTAACATTTATTAGATTCAGTCATGGGTGTAATTTTCCTATTGTAGATTTTATTCTTAAAAATTCCCGGTAATTGACATTAATTCCCTATAATTGCACAAAATGTACATGTTGTTCTCCCAGCAAAAATGCCTTCTAGAGTCTGTTTGACCTGAGGCACTGGGATAATTCACATGAACAAGTACTTAAGTGATTTACTGCTATCCTGGTGGTCTCCCATCCAAGAACTAAATCATCCAACCTGTTTAATTCTGTCAAGGTCAGCTAGCTGTACCACATATTATAGCCTATCAGTTGTATATTTCTGGATTAAGGTGAACAACAAAACTTGCACTGCTTGTTTTGATACATTATAGACCACCAGTTTGTCCCCGACCTTCTTGCAGAAGGAAAAATTATATAAATGGGTAAGTGTGAAAGAGGAAAAACTCCCACTGCATAGTTCTGTCCCCAGACTAGTATTTTCCAGAAAGGAAGGAAGCATTTGTTGTTGTTTTGCTCTGTAAGGAGGAAGAAGTGTTATTCTATGCAGGAGAATGCAGGAAATAATAATTCCCCATCATTTGCATGAAGAAAGGCACTTCATGCATAAAAAATGAAAACAAGTTTGAAGGCACAGTCCAACTCATGCTTCTAAAAATCTGGGGATCAGCCCTTTCAAGGGTTTGCTGTACCAGATTTATGCAGTTGGAAACTGTCTATTTCTTGTTGTATCTGAACAGGGGCCTTAGTGTTACATAACAGTCCTTTGTATATCTCTGTCTCTGTCTCTGACTCTCTCTCTTTGTAAAAATGTTTACCTTCCTCTTCACCCAGATTCCCATTGCAGCTAAGAAATATAAATGGAGCAACAGGATCTTCTCTTAGAGACAAGCTTCTGGCATTATCATTTGGCTTGCTAATTAACACACATATTATGCCAAAAATGTACAGGATTTGCTTTTAATCTGAATCCTTTTTCCTAAACAGGTTAGCTTATAGCATTTGATTTAGTAGTATCTACAGTATATAGCTAACCATCATAGTTAAGTGAATGTTTGGATTTCCTCTAAAAACGTTAATGTATGCAACTCTCCTAGTGAATAATTATTTAGTGATTTTTTTTGAAAAAAATGTATTGCCTCTGGTTGTCTGAAAGTTTGTATGTTATGTAGGTGATCATGCATATGCATAGTCTTTCTGAACACATGAAAATAAAAAATAGTACATAACAGTGTTGATGCTTAGCAGCAATTATTTAAGTTTAATTAATTACAAATCCATTTTAGACAAAGCCCTTTATTTGTGGAATTGCTGAACAGGGCATCAGCTAAGGACGTGGGGTTGAATTTAATAGTTACCAATTGACATCACAGGAAATGAGAAACTAGTATCTCCAGTGAAAAACTGCAGAACAAGGAACAAACATTGGTCATTTGATTTGAGTTAGTTTCCCAAAAGGCATGCCTTTCTTCAAGTGGCACTGAGAAGAGCCAGTGGGATGTTTTTTTAAATTGGATAATTGCTCATCATACTGCACTGCTCAATACATGAAATTGTTTACCTACATGAAACCTGAAAGCTCAAAATCTGTCAGAAATGTATTTTAACTTTAATTTTATTGTGCGCCTCAAATAGTAACTTAACAGAAGACAACTAAGTAACTAACAGAAATAACTAACAGTGAACATTGTGATGGTAATATAATCAATGTTAATATGGATGCTTTGTAATAATGATTGACAATAGTTTATACAGTATAAGGCCTGGAGGAACATTGTCCATGGGGTCGCAATGGGTCGGACACGACTTCGCAACTAACAACAACAATAGGATTATAATCGCTAAGATGTGTATATTGTGAACATCTAGACCGCCCACAGCTCAATGTAGAAATGAAACTTGTGATATAAAATAATTAAAAAAAGAAAAGAAATAACTAACTTCCTAGTAAGTAACAGAAGTCTAACTAAGTCTATTAAATATATCCTTGATTTACAACCACAATTGAACCCAAAATTTCCATTGCTAAGCAAGGCAGTTGTTAAGTGAGTTCTCTCCCATTTTGAAATCCTTTTTTTGCCATGGTTGTTAAATGAATCAAGTGGTCATTAAGCAAATCTGGTTTCCCCCATTGGCTTGCTGGAAAGGTTACAAATGGAGATGCTGCAAAGTATGAAACCCAGTCGAACCAGCTTTTTCAGATGGTCACTAAATGAATGGTTGTAAGTTGAGGACTATCTATAGTCTATCTAGAACTTTTGGGCTGTAGAACGTGAAATTATTATATACCCAACAACAGCTATTATGGTGTTGGCCTTCATTCACATCAAATTCTTGGCAAAAACCTAGGATGTTATAATGTATCGGAGCAGTATTTGTGGCCTTTCGTAATTGACAGATGGAAATTTTTGTCAATGCACTGATTTTGTAGTCCAAGGCTTTTTGGTATGGTACCCAGAGTACCAATAACCACTGGGACCACCACTCCATAATCTTTCAACTTTGATTTTCAGAACTTGGTATTTTGTGGTTTTCTCCAATTCTTTGTCTTCTGTTTTATTCTTTCCACGTATTGCCACATTAATTATCCAAACTTCCTTCTTTTCAACCACAGTTAAGTCAGGTATATTACATGCCAAGACATTTATTAGTTTTTACTGAGAAACCCCATAATATTTTAACCTGTTCCTTTTTAATTACTTCTTACCCAGTTTTTATTACTGGCACATGATAATTTTTATAGATTTATACAGATAATTTTTACAATTTTAGCAGATCTATTAAAGTGTTTGTCAATGACTGAATTTCAATTTCTGATTTTCCATAAAGCTTCAGATCGTCCATGTATTTTATTAGCATTTTTGGCTGTTTAGTAGTCAAAATTTATTTTCTTCAAAATTACTGAAAGTGGGATCATAGCAGTGACAAATAATAAGGATGATAATGAGTTTCCCTGGAAGATACCTCTCCTAATGTTGACAAGTCCATATTTTTCATTTCCAACCACCTGTCTTCTACTATTTCATTATTTTTTTTTATAAATGTTCTGATGTTTTTATTGACACCAGTTGTTTCCAAACATTTGATGATACAACTATGCGGTTATAGTTTTATAACCAATCTAAACCACATGTAAATTTGTTTTTCAGTTTTCACAATTCTCCCAAATCATTTTCTCAACCAGCAGTTGATCTTTTGCCCTGTTGCTTTTCTTTTTATTTCCTTTGTATTTTACTGGAAGGGTATTTTTTTCCAAATAATCTTGGGAGCTGTATGCTATTATTCCTGTAAGTAATTGAAACATTGTAGGCAAGAATGTTACTGGTTTATAGTTTCCTGATATTTTCCCTTTCACTGGTTTTTTTTTCTGACTCAGATACGTTTTGCCAGGTATTAATCAGTTGCTGATATCTTCTTTATGCAATAGTTCATTATACTATTTAATTATAGATACAAGATAGTCAGATGTTCAGTTCCAGAAGCCATTGTTCAGTTTCAGAAGATATCCAGTTTTCAATCCTTCTCATTTGACTTTTCTGCTGTTACTATTAGATCTTCTGTTTGAGTTTTAATAAATTGATCTTCAACTTTTTTATCCAGCCAGCATTGGAAGGCTATGGTGGTAGAATAGGAGGGTCCTCTTAAAATCCACTTTCATCTCTACGGTTTTAAGTGTGTTCAGCTTCAGATTGTTCTGGCTGCACCACAGGGCCAGTTGTTCAACCACCCCTCTGTATGCAAACTCATCACCATCTCAAATGAGACCATTGAAAAGGACTTTGCTATATCTCTGTCTTCCACTATTACCTCATACTGATTTTTTGCAACTCAGCTATTTTAGCCCTATCCATACCCTATGCCATGTTACCAGATGATTGTTTTGCAATGAGGAATTAATGTGCGAAATACTGATAACTTATTTTCTATTCTGCTTCATACTTTGACTCTTAGGTGGTAGTTATTAGTTTAGCCATTGTGTGCTAGCTTACATTATTTTGGCAGATGGGCAGTATAAATTATTTTTAGATGGCATGTTAACATTATGATTCAAATACATTATCTTAGGATTGTAAAGTGGCTTAATTCCAAAGTGAAATTATAATAGCTTTAGCTATTTATGATGTCAAACTTAAATTCAAGCACCCTTCCCCCAATAATATATGACATCTATATGAGAGGACTCTTTGATATTGAAAACTGGTGGTGTTCCTCAGTGAAAAGCTTTGGAAATCATGATGGTTTCCTGTCATTTCATAATCATAGCCAAAGCTGTCTTCTGGTAACCTTGATAGCTTCTTCTATCTTCTGGCATATATTTTAATGTCTTGGTTATAGAATATAATTATTATGATGGAGAATAATCATTATTTTTTATGCAAGTAATGAACTTAAAATCTTGTTTTCTTTTTCTGTAATATTGAGGAACAATTATAGATTGGAGCCATGCTGTTAATTGCATAGCAATGTAGCATAAAATCCTTTAAATTACAGGTAGCAGCTATATAGTTTAGGTAGACATTGATTGAATTCATTCAAAATCATTCAGAAGATTAATCCAGATAATCAAAATGGAACAACACACCACATAAAGTTGTATCTTTGAGATAAATAATCTATTGCATTTAAAATTTGTCTTCAAATATTTCTGGTTTCAGAGACTAGAAATCAGTTATCACTAATGGTGTTAATTTCATGGCATAAAAGATATACTTTTCAGTATAGAAGAACTCTCAACCAATTTGATTTTTTTATGAAAGCTTAAGTTGATTTTTGGAAGTTATTCTTTTGGCTTAGTTCTGTTGATGACTTTAAATTAATCTTCAGTAAAGGGAGATATGAAAGCAGAATTAGTCTGTGTTAATAACTGGAGCAGGCTGAAACTTTCATCTATCTACAATGGCTTTGGAGATGAGAAATTTAATACTGTACTTTTATAGAAGCAAAATAATTTCATCTGTTAATGTGGAATTTTTAACGGGATATCTTCAAAGACGTCTCAAGTAATATTAAATTGCACATGGGGTGATTTTCCTCTTGCTTGTCATCCTCCTGGATGAGGATATTAATCATTAATATTAGTGTCCTCATCCAGGTGCTTTCCAGGCAGGCTTGGGATTACAATTCCCAATTTTTCATGCCATCCTAATTTTACAGTATAGTTCTGTAGGTATAAGTGAGCTTTGGTCTCAACACATTTGGACCAGGAATGTTGTTGAGAAGTCTGCATGATAGTACATATTATTTATTGCACCAGTTGCTGCATTGATCTATGACAGATCTTGGATTTGGAAATATAAAATCAAGTAATAATTTTAGGGATTACCCTTAAGGGCTATCAACACTGATTGATTGGACCTACAATATTTATTCTGTACTTTATAGTTTATGTGGAAATATATATTTCAATATCTCAAGTTTGATAGGTGTTTTTTTAATCATGTGTCACAATGTATTCTACTTGGTTTTAAATATACAGCCCTTTTTCTAGCTAGCTAATTGCTCTACTGTTGTTCTGTGTTGCAAGAACATCTGGGATTGACTTTACTAACAGCAATACAGCATTTGTATCTATTTCTACTGAAGTAGAAATTGAACACGCGAAACATCTCTCCTTAATTTTTCTTTCTAGTAGCCCCCTTCTACAGTTCATTTTTTAAAGAGAGGCTGCTGTATGTGTGTGTGTGTGTGTATGTGTGTCTCATATGACATTTGGTATCTTTCAGTTCACTGAAAGCTGTTTCTTGTCAGACATGTCCTAATGAAAGGGGTGGTGAATTTTGAATAATACTCATTCTCCTAGTAGTCCTTGTATATCTGATTGCAGCAATGGGAAAAACGGTGCTGAGAGTTCCAGAGGGAAGACATAAAAAGCAAAACATCACCTTCCATTAGAGGTTTCTGCCAGAACAAAGACCTTCCACAAGCACAACAATTCTGTTTGTTCCTAATAGTAAACACAATCTCATGTCTACAGCTGGAGAGACAATAGGACAGTGAAGTGTTTTCTGTAAGTGGAGTTGGAAATCTGAGAAGGCTCTGTATAGAAGAGGAAAAGTTATGGTTGGTAATAACTAACTTTTTTCATCTTGCTTTGGGCAGATCCGTGTTTATATATTCCTCGTTTTGCACACATGCTTGAGTTTGGTGATAAGAACCATGAAGTCTCCATGACAGCTTTAAGGCTCCTGCAGCAGATGAAGAGAGACTGGATGCACACAGGTCGACGGCCATCAGGGCTTTGTGGTGCAGGTATTGCAGAGCTCATGAATTGGAGTGTGTGGAGCGGCAAAGCTAGTGGCAAAGAAATGTATTATGTATATTTCATTTTGTAAGATGTAGTTGCATATGTTGACCCTTAGAATGTCATGCTTTTAGGTGAATCTGTACATAAAAATTTAATGTCAAGATGAATCAAGTTAGATATGAACTTTAGGAACTAATCTAACCCTTGGCCACAAACCAGAGTATCGCGGAGGTCATATTACTCCACAAGCAGAAAGTGTAGATTATCTATAAGGCATTGTATAAAAGAACATGAAAACTGTGGATTACACTGAACCTAAATCTTACGGTTTAACTGAATAACTGATAGTTTAAGAACCCTAATTATATTTAGCAATATCTTGGTATAAGTATATTAAGGCTATGTGCAAATGAGATGTTTGCTGCCCAGTGTGCCATGATCAGGGCAAGTAGGTCAAGCTACAGTACTTTCATGGCCTGTATATAAAGAACCTTTTAGAACCAAAGTACATACTACAGGCAGATCCATGGGACAAAACCCTAAGGCAGATTTTCCTACGGGAAAATTATTTTGGGAAGAGAATTCAATTGGTAAATTGCAAAAGCTATTTTTGCTTTCTCTGATGTCCTGGAGAGGCAAGTATGTTTGAAGCAAAAAAGGGGGAAATGGCTTACAGAGGGAATTTGGAACACAGAAGATATAAGTAGAAGAAGGATTGTGCTACACTCCAATTTTTCTGTTATTTTGCACATGACATCCTGCTACAGTGGAGAGAAAGACTGGACCTGTTGGACAGCTCAGGCAGAACTGTTGAGAGACTTGTTGTACCAGACTTTTTTCCACAACAGACCACTTTAAGAACTTATCCCTGATTCTACTTTGGCTCTTCTTTTTTCTCTACCTCGTATTTATTTCTTTTGATTATAAGCTTGTAGGTCATGGTCCTATCTTGTTTGACACAGATATTAAGTAAGCCATTACAAGTAGCCCTCGCTAATGACCATTTGCTCATAAATTGCTTGAAGTTACAACCGTGCTAAAAAAAAAATGGAATTAAGGCCTGTGCCGGAAGCAGCACTCCTCCTCACGGTCTCATGATCAAAATTTGGATATGTGACAGCCAGCCTGCCTTTTGGACCACAGGGTGTTGCAACTTCTCCCACCTGCCTATCTCTCTCTCCCCCCTCCTCATATATATACCTTTTAGGCCCCCTGCTTTTCTGTGTTCTGCCACCCCAGCTTATCCTTGCTTTTACTTGCTCCCACTGCTGACAAGGCATTTTCGGCCTAGTCTTTTGTGCCAACAAGCCCCACTGAGAAACCAGCAAAAGCAATCTGGTAAACGCAAACCGTTTTGCATAAAGCCGGTGAAAGCAATGTGCCATGTTGCTGCGCTGGGCTTCCTGCTGTACCAGAAGCAGAAGCAGAAGCAAGCAAGAAACAGCTATAGATCTGCAGCATACCAGGAAACCAACCCCAACCTGACCCAGCAGTATGGTGCAAATGGACTTGTTTTTGTCAACTGTGCATGAAGGGGCTTCCTTTTGCTGGCTTGCTTTTTTCGTCTGTGGCCCAAGGGACAAGGAAGGCAGCCTCCCTTGTCACAAGCGAGAATAAGAAGATGGGGAAGATAAGCTGGGGTGTTGAAGTGCAGAATGGTGAGAGTGGTGTGTGATTGCCACTTCCTGGGGCATGGTAATAATCACAGAGCCATGGAAATCTGGGGCTGCTTGCTGTCTTGAAATGTAGGGTACAGGGTGGCCAAAGACCAGATATGGGGGGAGATTTTGAGTCAGTACCTTCCCTTTTGAGGCTTGGGGCTGAAGGGACCAAGTCCAGAATGGTTTAGATTAGGTTGGGTACTCTCTTAATGATCCATGAGTCTGTGAGTGCTAGGATTGCTGTCCTAAGACACTTGATACAACTGTGCTGATTTGGCAATTTCAGTCCCAATTGTGATAATAAGTCAGGGACTAACTCATCCTGCTAAGAAGGGGGAAAATAAAACTACTATAAAATAGTATGTTAAATAAATAATATATTTAGACTTCTGAATTTTTAAAGTGAAAAACACAGTATTTAATTAAACTATTAATGGTTTGAGTTAGAGAGAAAGGACGTATAGCCTTTTCTTTTCCTTTTTTATTTTTTCCCCAAGAAAAATATTTTTTAGTTGGTAGCCACCAATTAATATTTTAATTGTGGCTTTCTTCCTGCACCTAGAAAGCCACAATTAATGGCTAATAGAATAGAATAGAATTGTTGGGATATACAAACAGCAAGAGGATGTAGACTGATATACTGCTTCATGGTGCTTTACAGCCCTTTCTAGGCAGTTTACAGAGTCAGCATATTGCCCCCAACAATCTGGGTTCTCATTTTACTGACCTTGGAAGGATGGAAGGCTGAGTTAACTTCAAGCCAGTCAGAATCAAACTCCTGGTAGTGGAATGCAGAGTTAGCCTGCAATACTGCATTCTACCCATTGTGCTACTATGGCTCTTATGATCTTTTCTGTGTTGTGGAAAATATACATTAAGACATATCTCCCAACCTTAGTGTAAAAACACTGTTGGGGAGCTCTGAACCTTGAACTGAAATACTGAAAGCACTGAATGATGTTATGCAATTACTTTTTATTGAGATAATCTTATTGTGTAGATACTGCATGGTAAAAAGGGAATATATGTACATGTTTTGAAATAATGTGGGGAAAAGCAAATGCATATGCATGTGCTATTGTGGTATTAGGACATTTTCCCCTAATGGTGTGTGCATGAATACATGTGTATGTGTGCAAGGAGCAGTCTATCTAGATGAAATAATTGTTGAGGTTGAGTATTATGCCATTCTGTTTTTTCCAAAATTTGTTTGGGCTGATGTAATATTTCTGCATGCAAAGTAAATTTTATAAAATTTCAGTTTAATCTTTCTGCAGTCCATCAGTATTTTAAAATTAATATGAGAAATAGAATTTCCAATGCCACCTATATGATTTAATGCAGGGGTCTCCAATCTTGGCAACTTTAAGACTGTGGACTTCAACTCCCAGAATTCCTCAGCCTTCTGGGAGTTGAAATCCACAGTCTTAAAGTTGCTAAGGTTGGAGACACCTGATTTAATGTATTCCTTTGCTTCTTCCACCCCAGGAGCCTTTTTGATGTGATTCTCTTTTTATGTTCTAGCTCTTCTTGTTGCAGCAAGAATGCATGATTTTCGGCGCACTGTTAAAGAAGTAATCAGGGTGGTTAAAGTTGGTGAATCAACGTTAAGGAAAAGGTAAGTCAAGTTTGTAATTTGTTTTGTATTTTACTTGAAATTAGAGCATTTCTGAAGTTTATTATTTGCTGCATGGAAAATGGATCTGTTTCTGGAAAGATATCTTTTACAAACAGAACCCCATCCTTTGATTAGACTGTGTCTTATTTGGGGCCAAGGAAGTGTACTTTCCCTGTCACAGTTTCTGCCACTGCCACAGGTTCCCCCTGGAATCTGGATGGTTCCCACCAGGATGGCCCTCTAGAAGACTCTTTCTTAGGCTTTGGGTAGGCTGGCTGGAGCTTCCACCGGGTGATATGATATCTGTTTTGTGTTGACTGGATTTGCCATCTGCTGTTGTGGTTCCGCAGCGCGTGGCGGATTTGGCAGTTGATTCCGACTCCGAAGGAAAGACCATGTCGGAGCCAAGGGAGGAATCAACTGCTGACAGCTTGCCAACAGAAGCTGGTCCCTCCACGAGTCAGCAGGAGCAGGTGGCTGCTGAAAGTAGTGGTGAGGAGC
>JANHJO010002950.1:89087-99544 GCA_032468235.1 Pseudoxyrhopus heterurus
CCCTTGGGAGTTGGGCGGCATATAAATACAACAAAATAAATAAATAAAATAAATACTTAATTATAAAATACAGCGTTTAGCCCGCTGCACCATTCAAGGCTCTTGTCATGTATTTGCCTCACTGGAGAGCCCTTTCTTTGGCCAGATTAACTGTTCTTCCATCCATGTTAATGGAAGGCAAAGCTAACAACATCTCAGTGCAAGAGCATTTATACTTTAACTTGATGGGGGAAATTGAGACAATTACACATGTGCTTCTCATTCTATATGGCCTGGTGCACAGATTTAATAATACATATCCTGGTAGGTATTGCTTAGAAGGATTCTTAAAGTCTTTCTATAGATTTTAGGTTTTTAAATAAGCAGACATAAGAAAGACAGACATGATTTTTAAATAGGCTAAAGAAATAGGCTAAATCTAAATTGATTTAATTGTTAGTTTCATTTTTCCGTTCTTTCCTTTTTTATTGTCCTTTTTTATATGTAACAGACAGATAGTCTTTGACTATAACTAAAGTTTATTTTCTTTCCCTTCATTTCAATTATGTCCAATTTCCTTTGCCCACTAGTGATTTTTCCATTTCTGGCAGGTGAAATAACAAGCTATCAAGATGAAATAGAGAATGAATTAGAAAATAGCCGGCCCAAAGCAAAAGGAGTTTATGCAAATTATAGCAAGGATGGTAAGTTGATCTGAAATCCATTAATCAGGAATATGCTTAAATAGGAAAATGATTGTATGGCAGTTTGCTAATAGAGGCATACATTCCAGAAGATTGATTTCAAATAAGGCAAGAGTGGGATAATGTAAAAAAAGAATGAATCCAGAGGTGGGCTGCACATACTGTAACAACCGGTTCGCTGAAAATGTGAGCGTGCGCACGCCCACACTAGTGGTGGGTTTCAAAAAAATTTCCTAGCAGTTCGGAGAGCTTGCTAGCGAACTGTACAGGCGCGCCTAATGTGGCGCACGCCAAATACGCACATGTGCTGAGGGCTCAGAGACTGTTCTCTGTATCAACGCTGGTGAGCTGTGCTGTTTTTTTAGCTCAGCTGAGGCGTGGCAATCCACTCTCCACGCAAATCAGCTGAGGTAATAAACAACAGAAAATAGGAGAGGTAAGAGCGGTGGTGGGTGGGCAGGGCCAGCCAGAGGTGGTATTTGCCGGTTCTCTGAACCAGTCAAAATTTTCGCTAATAGTGTGCCAGAACCGGTCAGAACCAGCTGAATACTACCTCTGCGCGCATGCCCCCTTGTTTTTGTGCGCAGCTGCAAAAACGAGATTTTCTACGTGCGGCAGCTGCTGTGAGTAGAGCATGCGAGGCATGAAAGGCAGCTGGGCTGCGTGGGTGGGGCAAGTGAGCCAGATATATGGAACGGGATGGCACCGGGGTGCGTGGGTGGGCCCGGCTGGTGGTCATAACTACCAGTAGGGGTGAGCTGGTCCGAACCAGCAGCAGCCCATCACTGGATGAATCCTTTAATATAGCCACCTGCAACCTAGAATCTCAAACTTTATTGGACTGAAATTTTCATCATTGCTAGCTATTGGAGAGGTGAGTTGGTGGAATGTTATTTAGTGGGAAAGGAAGACTGAATGTGATCTATGCTAGTACTGGCTACCTGACCTGAGAACGCCGATTTCCTTCCCAAGTATCTTGAAAATGGAATTCCAACAGCTGCTAGAGGAAGGGACAGGGAAGGCGTGTGAGTTGGTGAGGGCAGGGTACTGCAACTATGCAGCTATGGAATTATGTAAATATGATATACAAATAGCTTCATTTTTGTCCTGAGCCTTTTGGCAGACTCTCAGCTTTGCAAATTAACAAATACTTTAAAAATATGTGATTGTGGCAATACAATGTTTGATTTCACAATTTAAAAATAAATAAAATAAGTGAATAAAAATCAAACGCCAAGATTTTTATTTTTTATAGTTCAACTGGTCAGATTATGGTATTACTCAGGAGACTTCTGGGTGAAAATATTTTGGATCAAGAGATTGTTATTGTCCCAACACAAAAAGTGAATTTTGAGAAGCTGAAAATGATGGAGGCATGTAGTGAGTTTTAAATGGCTGAATGCCAAGTCCTTGAGTAGCTACTTGGAGAAATCACTTGAGCTATACTATGCAAACAGTTTTATATGAAATTATAACATTTAAGAGAACAGTGTATAATTTTATTTATTACAAAAGTACTTCAATTTAACAGAACATTGGGAAATATCTGTGTATTATTTTATTATAGGAGGTCCTCGACCTAAAACCATTTGTTCAGTGACTGGTTGAAATTATGGCAGTGCTGAATGAAAGGAACTTATACTGTAGCTCCGTGATGGGGAACCTATGGCACGATGCTGAAAGTGGCATGCAGAGCCATCTCTCTGGGCATGCCAGCTGTTGCCCGTTGCTTTTCCGGATCCAGCTGGTCTTCACGCACATGGGAGCGCTGGAAACCGGAAGAGCAGCTCCCTGGCGCGCATGTGCGCACTGGGAAGCCGAGCTTCCGGTTTTCGATGCATGCATGTGTGCCGGCCAGCTGGTCTTCATGCGTGCATGTGCACCAGAAACCAGAAGACCAGGTGGCCGGCATGCATGCGCGTACCGGAAACCAGAAGTTCAGTTTAATAGCTACTCTTCTGGTTTCCTGCATAGCTGGTCTTCTGGTTTCCGGCGCTCCCACATGTGTGCGCCAAAGAACTGCTCTTCTGGTTTCCGGCATTCCCGCATGCGTGCGCCGGGGAGCTGCTCTTCCGGTTCCTGGTGCTCCCCCACGCATGCGTTCCTGTTTTGGCACTCGGTGCCGAAAAGGTTCGCCAATACTGTTATAGCCTTTTCTCAAAGTTACAGCTATTGCAATGCTCCTGCAGTCATTTGATTAAAAAGTGGGCACTTGGCAATTTTGCCTGCACTTATAATTACAGGGACACTTCCCCCCATCTATCTCCTCCACCATCTATGTTGGCTCCCTACACTCTGCATCATATGTAGCCCTTTGCTGTCTCCTCATGCCCAGCCTGGCCCTTCGCATGAAGCTTTCTACCTCATTGTGCATGGCAGTTTCCTTATGAGTTCTGTGGAAGATGACCTCATATAGTCAGTAGTTGTCTCATGAAGGTCCAGCATGGGCACACCTTATCAGCAGCCAGAACAAGAAGACAGTCAGGTTGGGGGTGGGGAGAGTGCAGGGATGCAGGTGTCTCGGTGAGAACAGATGGGACTAGGATTGGGCTGGGGTGGCTGTGGCTTTGTGCCATTCTCCTGGGATAGCTGAGGCTTCCTGGGGTAGCTGCAACCTCATACCATGTGGTGCTGCTACGGTGGCTAGGTCTGCTCGCCATCCTGCATGGCAGGGTGCAGGACAGAGAAAAGGGTAGAGATAGAGTGGGAATAGGCAATTGGGAAGAGTTGAAAGGAAGGCAGGCTCAGAATTGGAAGGAACCAAGCCTGAAATGTCTTGGATTGGGGTGGGTAAATTGGCTAATGACCAGTGGAATCTGGTTAATAATGGCAACAGGATTGCTATCGCTAAGTGTTGTGTCACATGACATCACACTTTATGATTGCATTGCTTAGGAATGTTAGTTGCAGTCCCAATTGCTATCTTATCTCAAGATCTGCCTTTAATTTGATTTGAGTTGATCCTAACTCCTGAACTAATTCATCAGCGGTTTCAGTAATTGCCTGCCTGCCTGTTCTTTGAAGATGCCTCCCTCAACTCTGCTGCTGCTTTCAGATTTATTGTATTTTAGGTTTATTCTATCTTTATGTACTTTCTCATCCTTATTATGGCTTATGACATGCAGTGACATAAAAATAGCGGGAGCATTGCCAGCCACTCCATGTGCCTTTGAATGTCAGGAAAAACTTAAAGCCAATCTCTTGTTATTTAGGGTTTTGAAGTTATTAGCAATTGTCTTTAAATGCTGTTTTAGTGTTGTTTTCATATTTTCATATATTGTATCAATTAAATATATACTTGGTTTATTAAGACTGTTTTTAATAAATAATGCTATAAATAAGATTTTCCCCCAATACATATTCTGTGCTGTTGATGTACATAGTAAACCCTTCAAGATTTCTGAAATTTATGCTGATTTGCATATAATATGTAGTAACAATCCCTTTCTGATACTGTTAAATTGTGTTTTCCCTATTTTCTAAAGTTCATATTTTTATATGGGGTGAGTCATGGGAGCTGATCTTGGCTGAGTGGTGGGGCTGTTGCTCTTCCTTCTTTTTATTAATGGTAATGGTAATCAGGAAGAGGGAGGCTGTCAGTGAGAGCTAAAACTATGCACAATTAAGGAGAACTTGGTTGTTAAATCTTATTTCTTTAATGGCCCTGACTACATGGCTTAGATTTCAGTTCTTGGAGTAGTACTTCATTATAGAAGTGCAATAATTCATCTACAAGATGTAGAAGAATTAATTCCTAATAACATCAGTCATGTTCATAAAGCAGGCTCCGCACCAGTTACCATGAGTTCATTCAACTCTGGAACTCTGTCTATATCTTCAAAGGAGAAGTGGTATTGCATCTCCTGGCACTAATTGCCATTTTGATGAAAACGTCAGCTCTACAAATGACTCTTTCCTATTACAAGGATAAGTTTAAACATACCACCTTTCCAGCCCCCCAACCCCTGGCCTTCCAGTCCTGTCACTGTAATGTTTTTTGTGAATCTTGGAAACTAAATTGAAAATGAGAAAAAAGTTTGGCTGCCAGTCATAAAAAGTCCCCTGCCCATTTAATATTAAGTGACGACTAAGAGGTTAGTAGCATCCAGAAACCTATTGAGGTAAGTGGATATTCTTCTGCAGAATGTAAAAGCAAGATCCTGAATGAAAAGATATATTTTGAGACCCCAACTTAATAAGGATAAGCCAATGCAAACTCTAGTGGCAGTTCCGAAATAGAGGTCCCACCAAGGAAAAGTAATTAATTGCTACTTTTTTGAAGGAACTAATCATTGGCATGAAATATATCCATGTTAATTACGTTATTAGATAGTAAGCTGGATATCTGGGTACCAGTTTAGTATAGTGATTAAGACATCAGGCTAGAAATCAGAAGACTTTGCATTCTAGTCCTGCCTTAGGCATGAAAGCCAGTTGGGTAATTTTGGGTCAGATACTCTCTCTCAGCCCAATCCACTTCATAGATTTGTTGTTGTGGGAAAAATAGGAGAAGAAATGAGTATGAATATGTTCTCTGCCCTGCGTTATGTATAAAAAAATAAAGGTGGGATAAAAATCAAACAAACAAACAACTTAAGATATAGTATTGCTCAAGTGATGTGAAACCTGGCTCATATCTCAGTGATTTTGCTTAAAATCCACTACATTAAACACTCAGGAGATTTCAGTATTTTACAGTTGTTATTCCATATGTTTTTTCCCAAGTCCAATTGGAAAATTGGTTCTAATTTGAACCCACTCTTGGACAAGGGAATAAATGTAACACTCTAAGCTACATTAGGTAATGAACTGTCTGCAGCAAGGACATCATTTCTGGGATCCCCTCACATGGATTACTCTTTTTCCAGGATGAAATTCCTACTGACATTATATGTGGTATTACACAATCTTGTTAAACATTATGAATATGTTGCTATGCTTGAGATCAAGTTTCACAAAGATGGGTATCAAAGATTTTAAAGAGAAAATGATCCATTTATAACTGGAATATGAAATAATATTAAAACATGGTTGGACAATTTACTAATTTGGGGGGGGGCACATTGGGAAAGATTCATATATGTTTGCTGATGTACTGCATAGAGATTAGACACATTAATCTGCAGAAGAAATGAGCTAGGCCTTTTGGCTTTCTGAAGATATGACTTTGACAAGCACAGATAATAAACTGTAGAAAAATAATTTTGGGAATCTTAAAAAATTCATAAATAGCATATCGAGCACTTTTAATTTTATCATATCTGATAACATTTGATCCTCTGTCATTAAAGATTGCATAGAAGATACTATTTCAAGTATATTTGGAGATGAGGATGGAGAAGATGAAGAACTGGCAGCAGCTGCAAATCATCTGAATATGGACTTTTATAATGAACTGCTTGATAAAGACAGATCAAAGGAAAAAGAAATTTCTGTAAAGCCATCTGCTCTGGAATCACTGCTTGGACCTCTTCCTACTGCAGCCAGTCTTGGAATAACAGAATCTATAAAAGAATGTATATTAACTAAAGACCGAGATCATAGTAAGTATAAATTTATTGATAAATTATTCATTTGAATTATCACTGAATTATGATCCTGAAAAAGTTTGTGAACATTAATTGTGGGTTTTTCAGGGCACTAGTATTCACATTTTGTAGCATCTAGAAATGTTGCAGTTTTTAAATTAGTTCCATAGATTTTCTTTTTATTTGACATGTTTTCATTAATTGCTGGTGTTTATTCTTTTCAAAATAGATTTGTTGGCTTACACTGTACATATGTGATTTTCATATAATGAATAAAATGTGGTTTTCCTCATCCCCTGAAAATGATTAAAACCCTAGTAAGGAAAGAATTAGTTCTAACAGAAGAGAATATAAAGCATGTCACTCAGGATTGAACTGAGGAATTTTTGATGTTCTTTGAGCTTGGTTGTTTGCTTGCAGACTTTTCGTTGCCCAAGTAGATAACATCACCAGTGCCTTATACTTCACGTTTTCTGTGTTTTACTGTTCTTTCAGTATACATGCACTTACAGTCTGAAGACTCATGAATGTCTCTGGGATATTTGTAGGTTCTCATATGGCTTTGAGGTTGGTTGGTAGAATGTTTAGCATTAGCACTGTGGCCCCATCTCTGTGGAACACTCTAACCTTGGAAGTGAGAACTGTTCCCACCCTTTTGGCCTTCCTGAAGGGTATTAAAACTTGGTTTGGCCAGTTGGCTTGGGGCCACAAGGGAGGTGCTCACCACTGGTTGATAGGGTTAGAAGATCTTATCCCCATGTGGTACGTCTATTGGTCCTGGTTTTTTGTATAGTTTTAAAATTTTAATTTGCATAGTTATAATATTTTAATTGCTTTTCCACTTATCTTTTTATGAGCTGTAAGCTGCCCAGAATTGCCCAGTAGGCGAGATGGGTGGCATATAAATGTAATAAATAAAAATAATAGTAATTTTATTGTCTGGTACTTTTATCATGACCTACTAGGGATTGCCTATAGTTCATTATAGCTTTCCAGTTGTACATAGAGGTACCCTACACTCCTACAAAGGAACAGAAATCTAATTTGGGCCTCATTAAAGTAGTCGGTTGTCCAGGGAACAAAAACAGGATGCTGGAGTATATAGATTTGTATGCTGACCCAAAAAGATGTCCCAATATTTTTGGAATCAGAGACATAGAAACATAATATTTCTGGAGAATAAAGGGCAGCAGCAGACAAGCCAATAGTGTAAAATAGATAAACCCTGAGTCATACACAGGGTTTTCCTCTATTTAGAGGGAAATTATTTTCAAAGTACCATAAGTTATGCCTCTTTTAGAGTTTACCCTCCATTTTTATGTGTTTCCTCCTCTCAGAATTGTGAGAAATTATATTTACAATTTTAGCAAGAGTTGTCAGGTTTCCTGCACATGCACACACAAACAGGGCTGAGGATTATATTGCTCAACTCTTTTTTATATATCTAGTTTGAATCAGACATATATTGATAGATTAGCTGACTGCAGATGCAGAAATTCTATCTCTTTTAATCAAGTGTGCAGTGTAATAGCTATGCTTGTTTCTTGATTCCAATTTCAGAATCAGTATATGGTACCTGTTGTTTTCTGCAGCCATTAATTTCCTTCTCATTTTTGTGACTTTCCATGACAGTGTTGTGTCCTTTTATCATCACTTTTAACACTCCTATCCCTGCTCCACACCCTCACCCTTATTAAAGGTGCCTTTTGATCTTCAAAAGCTCCAGATCTAAGGCTCAGGTAGACTGCATACCATCCATTATAAATGTTTAAGAGTAGTATAAATCTATAGAGAATTTTTTGTGCCGTTTGTGGTGGTCTTTTGGTATGTTGGACAATTCTTGAAGTCATACTAGCTGAAAATTCTGGAGGCAGTGGTTCAATACACATGGAGCGCACCATAGCAGACTAAAACAAGAGAACACTTCCCCAATTCCTTCCAGATGTTTCAGCTACAGCTTCTATTAGTTTTAGCCTCATAGCCAGTAATCAAGAATGATAGGGATTGCTAATTCCAAGTACCTAGTTCCTAATTTTCCTATTCTCATTTTAAGGAATTTGGTAAGAAAAGTTAGTTCATTGTGTACTTCAGGTTGTCTTATTTATTTATTTATTAGTTGTATTTGTATGCCGCCCAACTCCCAAAGGGTCTTTTTATTTAAACATGTTCAGATTTGGCTTTATTCATCATATTTTTTCCTAACAGTGCCCATAATCACAACTTTCTTTATACTTACTGAGGCGTGCATTATTTTTGTGTTCTTCATTGCCACTTGTCAAAATCCGTTAGTTTGTGCAGATTACTTTCAGCTTACTGTAAATGTGTATTCTGTGTTCATACCATGCGAAAAGATTTCTCTAACTGGGTGATGATAAATCTTGATAGGAACAAACCTTTTGAATCAAACCTTGTATTTACAGCTCATAACTTTGAGTGTCTTTATAGACTATTGTATCTTTGATTGAGCCTTTATTATGCTGTTAATGAGATGTGAATTTTTGCAACTGGCATAATAATGCAGAAACTGTTTCTCATCTATCCCCTGCCTGCTTTATCCACAGTTCAGTTGGCATAAAGTGAAGTTGGTATAATTTTATTATATAAAAGGTTGACTTAGCCTTCCATCCTTAAAATGAAGACCCAGATTGTTGGGGGCAATATGCTGACCCTGTAAACCGCTTAGAGAGGGCTGTGAAGCACTGTGAAGCGGTATATACGTCTAAGTGCTATTGCTATTTAATAAATGTGTAGATTATGTAATGACAATGCATGTTCCTTTTCTACCTGTCATTTGAATAGCATAAGGTTCAGGTTGCAGTCCCAAAGGTGCTTTTTCCAAAAGGCAACTGGACTTTTTTGAGTTTTTTTTTCTTTGAGAGTGTTTCACTTCTCATCAAAGAAGCTTCTTCAGCACACTCCTTGACAGACACCCTACTTCAGCCCCAGCATCACCACTGCCCCCAAGGAGTACCATCTCAAGCCCTGCAATACAGCAGCCAGTATTTATTCCACTGACAGTTGCTATCCTCTTCTTCCCTCTGCTGACAAGGCATGCCTAGCTTGGCCCTAAGCAAGGCAGTTATGGTTGCCTTCTTCCTGAGGCTGTGCACGCTGTTCTCCCTTTGCCATACACCACCGTTCTTCAGATCCTTTGGAAGGTTTTAAGGCCTTCCAAAGCTTTGCGAGAAGGCTGCACACACCTTTCTCTAAATTATGAGAAAGATGCAAGAAGGGTGGACACAATTTGGAGAACAGTGTGTGTGATTTTGGAGAAAGGCAGGAGGTTTCAGAAAGTCTCGGCCTTTGAAAGGTTATGGAAACAGCACACAATGGTTTGGAGAAAGGTCTTGGGAAAAAGGTGCCTCTCATAGGGCCAGGCTAGACATGTCTGATCAGCACTGGGGGGGAAGAAGACGGTGAAGGTCAGGTGGGTGTGGCTGAAGTAGAGGAGCTATGCAGAGGAGTCCAGCTGTGCAGAGTGACCAAAAGGCAGAGATGGGGGGGAGTCCTTCACTTAACTGAGGCTCAGGGCTATGAGAGATCAACCTGCGAATGGCTTGGATTGGGGTGGATTCACACTTAATGACTGGTGGAATTTAATCAATGAGACAACAGGGAATCCCAGTATTTCTGGATGCAATCCTGTGACATCACGCTTCATGACTACATTGCTGAGTGACAAAAATTCTGTTTCCAATTACTAATGTTAACCAAGGATTACTTGTAGAATGAACCTAGATTCCTAATCACTATGTATGTATGTATGCATGTATGTAATATATTTATTTATTTTATTAGATTTATTTTCTGCCAATCTTGTTTTGATACATGATATGATACTCGGATAGGTGAACTATTGGGCCATTGGTTAGGCATATAAAAACTTTTTGATCCAGAGGTAGTTGGAATATAACAGTGATGCCAATGCCCTCTCATTTTTCCTTAATGATTTTAGGTTATTATAATGCTTGGAGTATGGGAATAACCTTCAATATTGTAAACCGCAGCTAAGCTATCTAGTAAACCTGCCCAATGTGATTATATAATTTCTATTCTTAATATACAGTAGTAAGTGTAGCAGTAATTATTTGGCTTCTCAGCACAAATCAGAGAGTTGGTTTACATTTTATAGATTATATGGTTTTGGCCTTGGACTCTTTAAGATAGCACTGTATTTATAGACCGCCTATCAGGGCTTGCAACCCTCTCTAAGCGGTTTACAATGTCAGCATATTGCCCCCAACAA
>JANHJO010002950.1:122072-134238 GCA_032468235.1 Pseudoxyrhopus heterurus
GACATGCAGCCAAGGGTGGGGAGGAAGGTTAAAAAAAACCCTCTGTTCCGCCTCCAAATTAATCATGTTTACATCTGGCTTGAGACAATGTCAAGCAAAGATATGTTTCTTGTTAAAGCTTTAAGTTGTATCACAAAAGCAGAATGTCTATTTTGCTAATAGCCGGTATCAATTTTCATGCCTTTTAAAGCCATAAATATTTTAAATATCAAAGCATTTCTCTTTGGTGTATGTTGGTATCTTTTTCTCCTAAGAGCTTTCCTATAATGGCTTTTCTTTTTTTCCTTATGCTTTCTTCTGTTAAGCGAAATTGATGCATGATATAGTCTGTAAATGGCCGATTAGCTTTTACCTAGGCAACAATTTTTTTGGCATACCCTTCCTGCATTGCACTGCCCCAACGTGTTTGATTATTATGGCTCTTATTTCTAAATTGCAGGTCTTGAAAAGATTATACCTGTAGGTTAAATAGTTGCTGTTAGCAAACTAAATCTACATACCCTGGAAATAACTCCCACTGCATTCAATTAAGCTTATTTCTAGCTCAGTCACTGCATATGGATAGCAGCCCTACTCTCCAAGAATTAAAACATTTTGGGAACTTTTTAATGCTCCCCCAATGCTATGATTTGTTTGCTTTGATAAGGAGAGGCTTTCCTTTACCTTTCTATGAGGCTTTTCTGTTTCATACAATCCGCTCAACACATTACAATGATCAATTAAGTATACAACGAAGTGTAGCAATAGTTAAAGATTTTTGGAAAAATCTCTTGATCCATCAGTGTAAAATGTGAAGAATTAAGGTAAGAAATACTCAAGTAATACATACTACTCTCTGAAGATAAAATTTTGTTTTTCTTTTAGCTGAACTAAGTATAGTTGCAATATATATATAGTGACTTTTGGACAAGTTAAAACATGGAGATATTATATAATGTTTATATGCCAGGTTACAGCTAAGAAACAAAGTAGATCATGGAAAAATTGAAACAAGACAATGCACACTAGCAGTTTTCAAACATTCCAAGTGTTTTCCATAAGATCAAAGGACTATTTAAATCTTATTTTTACCTGGGTGAAGTATGTATATTGCTTCAGCCATCAATAGACAGAGATAAGCCACATTTATACACCATTCAAAAGAGAAAATAAAAAAGCTAGTAACCCCCCCCCCAAAAGATCAGAACACATGTTCTCCAGCAGCCAACACCTAGATAAACAGGGATTAACACCAGAAAAAGAATGAGACTGATAATGTTACTTAATCCTATCTTTGTTTGATTTTTATTGTGTGTGCATGTCCCAGCATAACTCTGGAATGCCTCGAGCAATTTCAACCAAACTTGGTACATAGATGACTTACACCCTGGAAACAAATACTGTGGGGGTAAGACACCCCTAACACCCTCGGGGCACATGCTCTGTGAAGATACAGCCTACAGCGCAGTGGAGTTGCCACAGTAACGGCTTCACAGTACTCCACAAGGGGCCTGCTTGCACCACTCTGAGACTGACATGATGTATGTCACGCAGATCATATATGAGATGACATTTCTTGACACTTCTGGGGGCACAGGGAAAACATTTTCAACTCATTTAATTGAAATCAGGACTCAGGGAGAAGTTGCTCTTGCCATCATCGCCTCTTCAGGAATTGTGGAGATGTTAATGGAAGGAGGGCGGACAGCCCATTCCGCATTTACATTGCCACTTCACATCGCTATTCCTGTCTCATACAGGATTGGGATAAATAAATACTCAGGCAATGCTGGGTTATCAGCTAGTTATTTTAAATAGTTGAACTTGATGGTTGCACGAGAATTCTTTCCTCAATACAGTTTTATGTGAATATACAACATACCCAGAGATCTTTTCGTTATTCAGCTCATTGATCAAAATGTAACCTAATAAAGAAAAATCTTCAAATATTTTTATAATGTGAGCAAAGATAAAACTACATAGCTGCCATGTGAACTGGGCATGCTATGCATTATATTTGTATGTGTGTGAGAGAAAAACAGAAAGATTTGTAGACATGGAGATGATCCTTATTAAGCCAAATGAACGCTAAGATACAGTCATGGTTATTTAAATCCCAAGGGGAAAAAAAAGGAGAAAATAAGGAGAAAGAGGGAAAATGGTGTTTAAGCCACGTTTTTGACGATCTATTCTAAAATATTTTCTGGAGTGAGGGAACGGTCTGAGGGAAGAGCACCCCCAGCTGCCAACATTTCAGAATCTGAAATAGAGACATATTTTTCCCCAATGTGTCTCTCCTATCACTGTCTATAACCTGCTTTGTTGTTCCTTTCAATGCTTTCTTTTTCTCAAATTTTGAAGAGCTCTGCCACACTATCATCAATTCCATTAACAAACTGTGCTTTTCCTCTTCTGAAAAGATTAGCACACAAACCTTCTGTTCACTCTGGCAAAGTCTGTGAAGTGTGTTACCCCACTAAATCCTGGAGGTATAACACCATAACTATTGGACATCATGTTCCCGTAACTTTCATAGCTTTACTTAAAAGTAACTTAAATTCATGTATAAATGATCTCTAGATGTATTTTCATCAAAAGATAAAAACTTTATGAAGCAGATAGAACAGGAGATGGCATATGTTTTTTGTATTAACAGAGATTTGAGGGCTTTATGGCCTTGGACATGGAACATTGTAAAAGTTGTATGATCGCAGATATGTCCTATAAAAATAAGCAATGATTACTTAAGGTTGAATCCCAAGCAGACATTATAGTATGGTTATCTCTTTACATCTAACCCCCATCACTTAAACATGGACTAAACAAATACAGTGGAACCTCAGTTCACAAACGCTTCTGTTCGCAACCAAAGCGGTTCACAACCAAAAAATCAGCTAAATGTTCAACTCAGTTCGCAAACAAATCCTTGGTTCGCAACCAAACTTCCTGAGGATGAAGAAATCTCAAGAGAGAAAACCCCTGAAGGAGAGCGGTCCTTCCATCACGGAGGCGGACTCTGCCGCAAAACAGCAACCTCTCTCTCGCTCGGAATTGACCAACTGAACCGTCTTCTCTGTTGTTCATGGTTTTCTCAGGGTTTGTATTGAAGGATTTGACTATTACACTGTGATTTCTGTGGCATATTTAACTACAGTACTGTATTTGTGTGCTTCAAAATCTTAAAAAAACAATAGAGTTCATAGGGGTCTGGAATGGATTGATCATATTTCCATACAACCCAATGGGAAAATTTGTTTCGGTTTACAACCAAAGTTAAGGAACAAATTGTGGTCGTGAACCAAGGTTCCACTGTACAGCCTTCAAATATTTAATTTTTGAAAATACAGTATAGTATTCTAGACATCAATATTACAAAGAGAAGACGAGTAAAGCCACTGTTTTTTCAGACTTGAATTAAATTATATAATCCGGTTTATTTGATTCCTGGTACTTTGGAGAAAGTGAATAGTGGTTCTAGGACCATTAATCAAGAATTCTACCTTTTTATTTTCAAGAAATAGCTCTGGTTTCTTATATATTGATTGACAGCTCATGATAGATAACATATGACCAGCAATTAACATCACTTCTCTTTTTTCTTTTCAATAAGTTGAACTTACATTTACATTCATGAACTTCCTTTGATCTGTAAAAAAAAAAAAGATTGGGTGTTTTATTTCTTAGCTTATTGGCAGTACATATAGAAATTTCTTGAAATAGCTTACTCGCTCTAGTTTTAATGAGGGAAATATTATAATGCTTGCTAAGTTTGCCAAAGAACTTACCGTATGCTCAATTGTTAATTATTGCTTTGGTTCTAATAAACCTTGGATAAAGGTTGCATAGCCTCTGGGTTCCACCAACTTTGCATGCAAGTCAGAATGGATTTTTAAGTGGCGCCAAGGTTTTGCAATACGGTTCTTAACTGTATTCTGATCTATGGCTGTATTAAAGATTTGAAGATTTTATATGATAAATGGTTGCAGGAACTGGGTATGTCTAGCCTAATGAAGAGAAGGACTAGGGGTGACATGATAGCAGTCTTCCAATATTTTAGGGGCTGTCACAAAGAAGAGGGGACAACTTATTTTCCAAAGCATCTGAGGGCAGGACAAGAAGTAATGGATGGAAATTTATCAAAGAGAGATCCAACCTCAAAGAAATTTCCCGAAAGTGAGAACAATCAGTAGAATGGCTTGCCTTCAGAAGTTGTGGATGCTCCATCACTGGAGGTTTTTTTTAGAAGAGACTAGCTTATTACCCGACTTTGCCCGGATGTTTATTTATGTGTGACTGAAGTTGTGGAGTCCTCCTCCTGCTCATCTTCTTTCTCCTCCTCTTGGTGACAGTGGGGCAATCAGCCCAGCCTACCTCATAGGACAGTTGTTATGAGGGAAAGTGAGAAAAAGGAGCATTAAAGCTGCTTTGTTTTCCAGAACAAAAGGTGGCAGGAAAATCAAATGGTATTGGACATACTAATCCATTCTCAGCCATGGGGGTTCAGTGGGTGATAGTGGGGCAATCACTGTCTCTCAGCCCAGCCTACCTCATGAAGCCGGTGGGGTGAAGCCATGCTGCTCTGCTGCTGGGGTGAAGTAGAACTGCTGTTCTTGTAACCGTTGGGCATTCTGAGCTGTTTGAAAATGTGAGCATGCTCAGTAGAGCTTTATTTCTGTTATGGTGCGACTGTGCACTTTGCCACCTTTTTTCGGGGTGTGGGGTGTTTAGGGGTTTGTGACCCAGACAGGGACCTTTTCCCTACGGAAAGCTACCTATGTACCGAATTTGGGGAGGATTGGGGGAGAACTGTAATTTTGTATAGAACACAAACAAACAAACAAGCTTCCCTCCCGGACTTCTCTTTTATAGATAGCTCTTTTATAGAAGCTTTGTCCCACTTAAAAAAAAAGCTAGACACATTAAGATAAGATTACCCTCAAATTGAGCTCCATTTTTGTGGACTGCATCCATGCAGTTTTGCTGGCAGAGTTAACAGAGGTGGATATGCATGACCTTTTTTCAGGGTATTTTTTTGATTTCCCAGTCTAGCCAAGAGCCCTGTCTTTTTCTGATGACCTCCCACTGAGGTTCTAACTACATCTGAAGCTGCTTAGTTTATTGAGATTAGTCAATGGTGGCTCAGTGCTGCCAGAGATAGAAAAAAGTAAATGCTTCTAGCCAGTCCTGTGACCTGTTGGGTCATCCTTTGAGAGAAAGTTAGTGCAGTCTGATTTGAGTAGAATTAAATTTTAGGTTAATCATACTGGTTTTTTTTTTTACCCAAACAGATAAACAGAATGACTATAGGCAGGCAAAAAGCAGTGGGGGCAGGAACGACTTCTGACTTCTTGCTGACTTCCTTATTTATTTTGCTTTTAAGGAAACTGGCAAAGAATATTGGAAATGATGATCATGTGAACATGGGGATCCTGTAACAGCCATGCATATGCAAATAAACTGATCCAAACATCATGGAAATTTCAATTCTACAGGAGCAATAGGTCCTAGATTTTTAATGCTTTCTTTAAGTTAGCAGATTTTAGGCACTCTGATTCAAAAATTGCACTCTTTGGGCTAACTTGAGGGTACAAACAGATAAACACAATAAGAACTTTAGTCGTTATCTGTTTTCATACCAATTATCTCTTTGAAAAATTGAATAAATATTTATAATAGGTATGCTGAAGTTATGTTAGACTTTTATACTTCAGAAAGTACTCTTTAATCTCCATTAATAAGAGAGCAGGGAAGCCTGTGTTGTTCATTTGCTTCCTCTTTCTATTAATGAAATTCCATTCCCTCTTTTGGATAGAAATTGTCAGAGAAGATTTTTCAGTTATTAAAGCAGTCCATTGTACTACATTCTGAAATTGCCCCACTCCTTTACCTGACATGCTGAGGTCCTCTTTCAAGCTGGATCAGTTGCAGGTTCAGGGTTGTTGTCATTTGTGCAGTCACTGCTTTCTTCAGTAGTGACAATATTCTGTATCCAAACTCTGTCCCAATAATTAAGAAAGTAAGTTTGGGAAGTAGATTTCCTCTTCTTGGCAGTAGCTGCACATTCCAGTCTGCTTTTTCTAAGATACTACTTTATTCTATGTTAATTCATCATGAAACTAATCATGTTATCCCTTTAAATAAAACTTTTCTATACATCTAAATGTGAGTATTTATGAGAGATGCTAGGGTATAGATTGCCAAAACTCAATGAAGACATAATGCATAGTTAACACAAACAGTAATTTATTGCTTTAATTCTGATACCCTAATGTTCAGTAAATCCATAATTTGGCTTGCTAAACCATGCTTCCATAGTCCTAGTAGCATAGAGACATCACTAAGGTCTGGGTTCTGTCTTGCAAATGAAAAAGCTGGAGAGATGCAGAAATGATGTAACTTCTTTGAAAAACTGGCAGCATCATTTTGGCCAGGTAGTTGTTGTTTTTGCATTTTGCATTTCCTCATAAAATCCTAGCAGCATCCCTATCACACCTGCAATTTTTTTATTTAGCAGCAGAGACTAGAACTCAACAGCAGAGTACATGCTTTGCATGCAAAAAAATACAAGCTTGATTCCTAGTATCTTCAGATAGGGATAGAAATGATGCCTGTTTGATAACTTAGAGGAACCTATAACTCAGAGAAACTGTCTGTCAGAGTACAGACAGTACTGAACCCGATGACTGATTTGTTGAAAGTGGCTTCCTCCATTTTTATTGCTGCATTTAAATTCAGTGCATTATGCATCTAGTACACATTGCAGTTGCTTTGAGTATCACATATCATTTCTCGGGGGATTGCATTTATTCAGGCCCATTTTTGAGCAGATTTGAGCAACTTATGCATTCTTGGCAGCTCCCAGTGATCTACAGTATAGCAGTCCCAAAGAGCCCTTGGACATAGTTCTTTGCTTTTACTTGATCTATCTATGCATCCCTTGAGTCTCATGTTGCAGTAGTGGCTGCAGTGTGCTGTTTGATATTTCCATTGAGATCAGCAGAACAAAGATTTGCAGTAAGTTTTTCTTCTATGCTTGTGTGTCTGTGGGTAGCAATAATGTGATTTATTTTGTACTGACATTTTATAAAAAGCACCACTTGAAAATAATTCTTCTGCAACTGGGACAAATCCAGATTTTAGAAATGAAAAAGCAGAGCCATGGGGAATTGTCAGCATTTAGAAGAACCAAGGAGGAGTGTGTGGATTTTCCTAGTCAAGAATTGCAAATCACCTTTTAGCATGAAGAAGCGGAAGGAAGGCTAGTCTGCATCTGCAGGCACAGGCCACGTTTGATATAATTACTCTGTTTTTTACTAACTTCCCAAGAAACACCCAACTAAAAATAAGTTGTGAAAATCATATATCTAGAAATTTAAGGATAGGATCTTTCTAAGTACATTTGGATTCAATAATTTGTTTATTACCAAGCTAAACTAAAATCACATTTTCCACTTACAAGTCCATATTGTATTTCAAATATACAGCCTAATTCATTGTGGGAATGCCACAATGTTTACAGTTTGTTAGTGTGAATCAACAAATTGCAGGTGACAGTTAACGTGTCCTGATACCTTCATAACCAGATTGCGGCTCATGTGTTCTGCATGGAGATTCTTTTGAAGATGGTGTTATATAAAGGCAGAAATGAGTTTGTTACATGGAACAACTAAATAAGACACTAGGACCAATTTCTGTACAAAGACATGCATTGCGATGATCTGCCATTTTTATTTTCTAAGAATATCTGTTAGATCTGTATCGGGTCCAAAGACATTCAGAGATAAGTGATGCTGAAGGCTCACAGTTTTGCAGGCTGTGGGCTTCTCATTTCATTTCATATTTAATTAAAGGTATCTAAAAATGAAAATTAAGTCAAGGGAGAATTTGCTTGGTAAATGTTAAAGGAAGGATCCACAAATGCCACTTTATTTTTCCTCTAAATTATTTTCAGTTGATACAGTAAATGATTTGGCTATATCTGTCGTGATGTTTTTAGATTCAAGGCAACTTAATTTTAGATAATATACATTGGATAATACCCAAAGGGTAATGCCAGAATTGACTAAATCTTTTTATTTTCTTGAGCCCTTTAGATGGCCCTAATTTTTTGGGGAAAGACTGATTCATCTTTGGTATCAGTATTAAGTATCAAGCATAAAGGAGCATTTTTTAAAACAATTCTTGCATTTATGTAACACTCTTAATCCAGTCAGTTAAAGATATAGTAGCTATTTGTAAGCTTGGTTGCTTTTTGTTGTGGAATAATGCACTATGCAAACCCAACCCATTTGGTTACTATTTAGTTCAGTGAATTGAGTGAACCCATTTAAAATGGATTAATTTCTTGGCAAAGTACTTGATTGCAAACTGAGTACAAGCCAGCAGTATGATGTGGTTGCAAACAAAACAATAGAACTACAATTTTCAAATCATGGGAGGTACGGAGTCTATTCTGCATGCATCAGCCACAACCCACCACAAATACTGTGACCGATTCTGGGCACTATAGAACATAGAATGCAGAATAATAGAGTTCTGGGCACCATAGAATAATAGAGTTGGGACCTTGGAGGTCTTCTAGTCCAACCTCCTGCTCGAGCAGGAGACCCGACACCGTTTCAGACAAATGGCAGTCCAGTCTCTTTTTAAAAACCTCCAGTGATGGAGCACCCACATCTTCTAGAGGCAAGCTATTCTATTGGTTTATTGCGCTCACCATTAGGAAAATTGTTATAACAAAGCAGGGAGAATTATGTTATAATAAATATAAATGACTAGAAACATTGAGGCTCAAAATATCTAAGTCTATTTATAGCACCTAAATTTTCACATTTTCAAGCTCATAGATGTGAATTAGGCCCATCCTTTAAAAGACAACTTGTTGGGGTAGGGATAGACTTCTTCAAAGAACAAGGCCACAGCTTTCAGGATATTGTTCCCTACAATGGACTGATTTAGAATATGATTTGCATCATGCCTTTAGATGAAGTGAAGATTTTCAGAAATCCTTCTATTTACAGATGGAAAGTGTGTTTTCTTTCATTTCTAATTATTTTAAGCATACTTTACAGTTTATCTTGCAGTTTTTATACGATTACCACTTCAAAGTGGTAGAAAACCACACTTGGTTTTTTGCCAAAGAGATGGGCTTTTTTTTTTTGTGAGTTGCAAAGAGAGCTTTGATGGTGACAGGATGCTGAGTTAGGACAATATTGAATTGAGAATTATGAGTATTAAGAATTATGTTTAGTCTGGTCTGACTTTAACTAAAAGTTAAACTGACACAATGTTTAATATTGAAACTAATCCACACTGTCATAATCAGATTGTTTGAATGGAATCATTTGGGAGCTGCTATCCTTCTCAAGACTTTAATACGCAGGTTGGACTATAAATGCTAAATAGTATCAATTCAAGGCTGTATAAATAATGCCTCTGGGGAAATAACTAGGATTGCTTTAGATACAATAGGAGAATTGCAGCTGGAATCCCACAAGGCCAATTCATACAACCAATAAAAAGTTTCCATAGCTTACATCATCAGGTTCCTGTGTTTTTATATGCAGGAGTATCCCCTCCATATAGGGATGTAGGGGAATATAGATCAGCACATGAACTATTGAACAGAAGGAAGTATAGTATGAATTAGGCCCAGGTAGCTAGATCTATTATATGTGATACTCATATCATGTCATGTTTTAAAAAAAACCTTTATAAGGTGCAAAGATATTGGCAAAAGTAAAGGATTTATGGTTGGCTTACATATAATAGCTAGTAAATGTCAAATTCTGCTATCTTTTTAAATATAATTTTATTAGAAATTTTTAAGTGAGTAAAAGATGCAAAAAGTACAGAAAATGAACTTGAAAAAGAAAGAAAAGATATACAAAATTTTAAAAAGAAAAAACTTTTAAAGAAACAACTTCTCATCTTCTTTATAAGAGTAACAAATTTAGCATTGTGGAGTCTTCAACCCTGAGCTAGATATATTCTCTTCTATTGAAACTTAGTATCACTCTTTTCACTTTATTGGAAGAGATACAGTCAAAACATATAAACTATGTGATCATTATCATAACCAATTCAGGATTAAAACTGGGAGCACTGTAGTACAAGCAGTAGTAATTTCTCACTTAGTTGCTTCATTATGATCTAAAATTTAAAAAAAATTAATTTAGATTCACAACTCAGTTCTCCCTTTCCATGGGCATAGTAGTTCAAATTTGGATAACAATTAAATTTTATTTCCAGGATCTTCTCTTAAAAATGGGGCCTGAGTTGTTGAAGGAAAATCTATTTTACTTCTTACCAATGCTTACTTCTTAGCATTGGTATATAGTATATACATTGTCAGCCATTCAAAACAAAACAAAACTCTTAAAAATGGGACTTGACATGTTGAAGGAAAACATATTTTAAAGGCCTACATCTTAGCATTCATACATAATATACACATTGATGGCCATTCAAAACAAAACTTATTTCAGTGCATCATTTTTAAGGGAAAGAAAATTCACAAGATCCTATTCAAGTATCCAGCTCTGGATCCATACAGTGTGGTTCTACAAAGAATCATTAATATCATACTAAAATTTTGACAAACCATTATTATAATTAATGACTTACCCTATAATTTATCATCTGAAAATGACATAGTTGTAGCCCATACTTCGATTTCAGCAAGATTATTTGATTGTCCCCTAAAATTCCTATTCCTTATGTTTTAATTAAGCCCAAGAAGTCTTCAAAGAAACGGGAGCTGATCCAGGCCAGCACAGCAGGAGAGGCAATTGAAAAAATGTTGGAACAGAAGAAGATTTCAAGTAAAATCAATTATAATGTGTTAAGGGACCTCAACAGCAAAGGGGGTAGCACACCAAAGAAAGATGATGATACCACTGATAACAGCACCAGCACCAAGAAGTTATCAAGGAGAAAGTCTCTTGTGAATCGGAATGTGGCCAATTCAGTAAACCCCGTGGGGAAAAGGTACCACAGTTATTTATTGAAATTTGCATTGTAGCCAGTGCATCTAGAACTGATGCATTGTTAATGTTTCTTTAACATTGCAATAGTGTTCATTTTATTGTGGTATGTGAGCCAGAATGAATCTGTAGGTCACATCAGCTAGCAGTATCAGCATGGATTAATCATCACAGCCTGGAGGAATCTACCAGAAATGCATAATTCAGCTGCCAGTGGCTTCCTTGATAGAATTGTCAGATGTATTATGCTATTTCCCTTTTTCCTAAATTATCAGGTTTTATATTAAATGGTATGGCAAGCATGCTGAGATAGTGCATGTATGTATTCCTTTCCATGTTAATATGAAAAAATAAGTAGTTATTATCTGTTGTGACATTTTGCAAGATTTGATTTAGTTCTTAGAATACTTTTATACCAAATGTTGGTTGCTAATTACTGACTTGCACATAAAGCTTTTTAGTAAACATTGCTTGTATTTTCCTAAAATATGAATGGAGGAAGAAGCTGTTGTGCTAGCAGGAAAATAATTCCGATTTGGACATTTATTGCATTTAAAATATATGGGCATTACAGACAATTTGCACATTTCTTATTCTCTTCATGTGTCTGCTGGCTATAAAACTAATATCTGAGATCTGAGCTGATTTTGTTCGGTGCTCTTTCTTCCTGGCCATTGCGCAGCATTCTTTAAAGTGACAAAGTTAATTGGCCTTGCAGTCTCATCCAGGAGCATCTTAGTGATACCAGGTGAGTTTCCTGAAGAACATCTTGCCCCAGTAAGGAATCTGTTGCTTTCTCTGTGGTTGAGGTCTGCTCATCTTTCTCTGTTTCCCATCTCTATCAAAGCTAAACCTTTACTGACTTCCTCTTCAGGGCAGGGCTATTGAGTAAATTGATGCAAAGGGAGAGCATGATGCAAAATGACAGTTAAGACTCTAGGGGGCAGAGGTTACTTCTGGCTTAGAATTTGTTCCAGTGCCAGGGTTCCAAGATTCATCCAGCACCATCCAATTTCTGAATAGCTGTCAGCAGCCCCAAATATAATCCATGTATCATATTGCATTGTTGCAAATAATAATAGCAATAGCACTGTATTTATATACCGCCTATCAGGGTTTGCAACCCTCTCTAAGCGGTTTACAGAATCAGCGTATTGCCCCCAACAATCTGGGTTCTCATTTTACCGACCTCAGAAGGATGG
>JANHJO010002950.1:149000-161034 GCA_032468235.1 Pseudoxyrhopus heterurus
GCCACGTTGCTGGGTGAAGTAGAACTGCTATTCTTGTAACCGTTGGGCATTCTGAGCTGTTTGAAATTCTGAGCACGGTCAGTAGCAATTTGGTGTGAGTGTGCACTTTGGGACCTTTTTTCAGGGTCTTCTGGGGTGTTTAGGGGTTTGTGACACTGACAGCAACCTTCTCCATACGGAAAACTACCTGTGTGGCAAAAATCATGAATTTAAATAAAGAATTGTGAGTTTGTATAGAGCACAAACAAACTAACTCGCAGATGGACTTCTGCTTTATATATATAGATAACATGTATAAAATTTTGATCTTTGATTTTAACTTCCTTGGGCAAAATGTGTCAGGTTTTTTTTGGGGGGGGGGTCCATTATATATCAGAATTCAGTATTGTATGAGAGCTACAAATTATTTGTTTCTTTTTAATCTTTTTTCAGCAGTACAGGTTGTAGGCAAAAATCAAGCACTGCTGTAGGAGATCCTACCCTTCCATCCCCTCTTCTAAGGTTTTTTTCTTCCCACTGACAGTATGTGAAAAATAGCCATGCACTCATAGGCAGTATGTGATTAAAGACTTACTTAGTCTGACCATCATTTACAAATTCCTTTAGGGTACGCTGAATATCAAGCGTGTGCTCAACTTTAGTCTGGCAGAATTACACCACCATTACACCATCTTTTTTTTTACGGTGAAAAAATGAACTCAAATTGTTTTATTTCTTACTGGCAAAAGTAGATAATTGTCTTTAAGAGCCTTAGGCCATTTAGAAAGAACTTTGATGATACAAGAGGCAATTTCCCACAATATAGTTATATTTCCCAATTCAGACAAGATCCTAGAGATAAAAATGGCATCCTTCCTGTCCTTTGGGTTACTACCTTATGGATAGTAGTTATAGTGTGCATTGTGCAGATGGAATGCTCTTTGATGTAGCAGAATTTGTCATTAGAATGAAGAACCTTCTGGAAGGTTGGATGAGCCTGCAGAACAGCAAAGACAGGCTTCAGAGAAAAGAGAGGAAACTTGGAAATCAGCTTTAGCCTTGGATCAAAGTGTTGTTGTTGTCAGTGAAGTGATCCAGATTAGATAAAACTCTTAAGGCTCCAATCTTAGATCCATGATTTGGGATCAGAGTGCAACAAACTCATGTAAGATTCCCCAAACTTACCTGAACAGCAGATAGATTTAAAATGCCTGTACCCCCATCCCTTCCTGAGCAGATTGAACAAAAACAAATTATCTGCCTGGTCAATTTGATCTGCACATTGGCATGTTCCAGGTTCCTTCCTTCAGTTAATGCCATTTATTGGGAATCCAGAAGTGCACCTTTTCTATTGCAGTCCCTGCCCTCTAGAATGAGATCTGAATGCCCCACCCAACTGGTACTGCAAAGAGCCTTCAAGATCTGGCCCAAAGGTGAACTAAGGTCCCCTTTTGATTCTGCTTGTTTTCTTGTTAGCACTTGATTTGGTTTCCTGCCATCTTTACTTTTCTTACTATGTTTTGTCCTTTTTAATGTCTTGTTTTAATGTTTTAAATCATTTGTAAAATGCCCTGAGTTGCTGGAAATTAGGTGGCATATACATTTAGTAAATAATAATTATATTTCCTCCATTACCATATTCTCAATTAATCTAAAATGACTTACCTGTTTTAAAGGTAAAGTAAAATTAGAAGGCAGTAAAAGCCTTGTATGGAAAATACAGAATTTTTAAATAAAGAAATATAGAGCTGCAATGTAAGTGTTGCTTTATAATCTCTGTGTGGACTAAGACAAAGTAAAAAAAATGCTACCTCTGGTGAAGCCCAAATGAAATCGGATGCATAGTTTTTAATTATTAGGAGAGTGCTGCCTACCAAAAGACCTTTGTAAAAGGGGCTAGGGTTTTGTTCCTGGGCCTGGGATTGTGGTGCCACTCCATGTGACTAAACAAGAATGCATGACAAAATGTCTCTTAGGGCCTTGATGATATTGTGATTTATCCTGAGTAAATACTTCTTCTGGGTGCTTATTAAATATATTATCATTTTACTGATGTCACAGTATTAATATATTTCATAGTTTTATTTGGGAAAATATTTAGCACAATTTGGCACTTTAACAATATATTTGAAAGCGTTGTTTGCATCCTTTCACAACATCATGCAGTAATATCTGATTGTTATGAAGTTGGTTTTTCACAATGTTACTTTGTCTGATTAGAGGACTATACATAGGAAATTTTGAGACTCTCTTTGACTTTTAAACAAGAGAATTGCCTTAATCATATGCAACTTACATGCAAGAAGGAATGATTTATACCTTATAATTAAGTGTGAATACAGGATAATCACAAAACAAATTTAAGATTTTGCTGACTTCCAGATGACTAGGTGGATATAGTTGTTTAATGCGTTGCATAACACACACAGGAGGAAATAGGTTTTTAATTATTTTTTTTATTTCCTAACCATAATTTCTATTTGTATGCCTACACTAAGCATGTGAATACCAGCAAGGGAAGCCTCATTCAAATTGATACCTGCTAACCAGAAGGATTATACCATCATTTTGTCATGTACTTTTAAAGATAAAACTCTAACTATGAATTTTGAATCACCTTTGGATAATTACACTCTCTGTGGAATGTTCCCGCAGACAGATGATTATTAAATGCCTTTTCCTTTTCATCTTTCCTCTCATCATCTTCTTTTTATGAGTCTTGTCAAACACATACTTATTTGAAAAACAAATATTAACCTTGATCAGAGGAAGTATTAAGGTTAAACATGTTAATTTTTATTATTGTGCATTTAGGAATCAACTATTGCAACTCTTAATACAATTCAGGGGATATAGCTTGTTATTTGATTCTAAAATATTAAACAGTGTATAGAGCTAATGCCAAATTCTTTCATTTCTCAATGTTTC
Source organism: Pseudoxyrhopus heterurus (assembly GCA_032468235.1). Classification (NCBI taxonomy): domain Eukaryota; kingdom Metazoa; phylum Chordata; class Lepidosauria; order Squamata; genus Pseudoxyrhopus; species Pseudoxyrhopus heterurus. Next base: position 151,908 of record JANHJO010002950.1, read on the forward strand.
AGGCCACCTTCTCTTTCCTCATAGGGATATTAGCTATGCTCCTGTGTTTTATGTTTAACTACCCCTCAAAGATCAGAATAACCCAGAACTTGCTGTGTTTTTAGAAGGTCATTAACATCTGGCTCTGCAGAGGGCTTTGTGGGATGGTCTTTGTTCCCTTCAAGAACAGTTTGAGATTTAATACATAATGAATTTTCATTCTTATGAAGATAGAAGTAACAATAAGTAGGTGAGAAAATACCCCAACTTTGTTTTGATTATTAGGAAATTTCACTTTGGTATGGGAGGGGGTATCATTCCTGTTCAATCTCAAGATACCTATGACAGCACTGCCACCATTTTCTTGAAGTGTCATGCTGGGGAGATGAAGAGCATTGAAGCTGTGCTTTGCCTTTTGATTACCTTTTTAAGGCCCTCTTCTATGCATCACCTGGCAGCTTAATTTTTCCAGCTGAACTCAGACAGGGAGAACAGCCTCAAAGACAGTAATATAGCTGGGTAGCTTTGGACCTTAATGGAATAATGGGCATCTCCTATGCTAGCTCAAGGATTCTTGAAAAAGAAGAAAAGTTGAGAATTGCCAACCTTCTGGCAGCTTCAACTATATCCAAAAGACCTGACTTGGTGAAGTGATTCCCAATTCCACCAATTTGGCCTGTGGCCTAATATACTCAATAAGACCTACAACATTTATTTACCTAAAAGGAAAAATATTCCTTTCAAAAATAGATTATAAAAATTTGTCTACCTCCAATATAATTCCCCAGCAAATCTAAGACGAATTTCCCATTTGAAATATAAATTGAGTAAGAGAGAATTAGTCTTTGTTTTGGGTTCTTAAAAAATATTCCTACATGGTTTTTTCCTCATTCATTTAAATTCAAGTTTAGAGGAAAAGAGAAATCAGTAGAATATGAATTTTTACACATATTTTATGAGATGGCTAGACATATGAGTGCATATGGTTTTCTTTATTATACTGTCAACTTTCTAATAGTCTGGCTTCCCATATTTGATCCCAAGGAAGAAATAATGAGGAAATTTTTGTGACTTATTTTCAAATGGAAGAAAGGGTAGCCAGAGTGGCTTCCCTTTATAAATGTATATAAACAAGGTCTTGTTAGAAGTGCCTTCTATCACTTCTAACAACAAAGTTGAAAAACACCACAAAAAGAAGAAAGAGTATTGTTATATGCCACCATGAGTCACTTGTTTTGTGAGATGGGTGGAAGGAAGGAAGGAAGGAAGGAAGGAAGGAAGGAAGGAAGGAAGGAAGGAAGGAAGGAAGGAAGGAAAAGAAAGCTTTTGAAAAAATGCAAAGCAGGTTTTAACACTTTAGTTGAAACTTGGAACACACACACACACACACACACACATATATATATATATATATATATACATATACATATTTAACATGCATTATGTATATCACACTTTCTCAAAAGGGATAAGCATGTTGAACATGATTCTTCTTCCCTTCCCCCACCCACAGCTTCCCACTTCTTAATCCTAGCATTATGAAGGGTTGTAATTTAACTTTCTTGTCCTGCCTGATGGCTCCTATGGTGTCTGTGTGATCTAATTTTTACTTATAAAATAAAAGTAAATGAAAACAGCTGTTTACTTATTTCTTTTTTTTTCCTCAGCTTTTGTTCATTTTGGCAATTCAATTTATGCACTCTTCAGCCTTGTCAGAATCTGTTATATTGACTTGTCTTTTTAACTTGTTAAGCTAGAAGACAACTTAGATGTTATCTTGTACAACTCAATTGAAGTCAAAACATGAGCTAAGCAGATTCAACTGTGAGTAGACAAGTGACAAAATTGGTACCATTATATTTTGTCAGGAGAACGTCAGGTTTGTCAGCTTTCAGAATAAAATAGCTTGGTTGATAAGTGCATTTAAATTACAGTACTTTCAGCTGATTCAACCAGTTTATGTGTGCAAGTTTTAAAAAATCTAATCAGTTTATATTATAACTAATAAGCTTAAATTTAATGATAAATTGATGTGAAGCAAATGTTTAGCAGAGAAAAATTATTTTGGTTTCAAAGTTTTATTTCATTAAAAAAAAGTGCTTTTCTGATTGATTTGTAAGTTTCTTATAAAAAAGCTGTATTTCACACAATTTTGCTGCTGGTGATTAACTTAAACTAAATGGTGTATGGAATTGAAATATTTTAATTTATTGATACAACTAGGTTTTTTTCCTAAGTTTCATCAGTAACTTTTGTCATTTGTTTTATTTTTGGGAAGGACAATGGTAAGTTACCCTGATTTTGCATTTTAAAAAATACAGTAACAGTAATATAATGGCTTCATTCCTGAATATATATGTTTTAGTAAACTTTGTCGGGTTCAGTGATACTAACTTTCATTAACAATCAGTCCTTTCATTAAGCAGCAGAATTTCATTTAGTAGTTAGGAATGATTTCTGAATATTTATAGGTAATTAGCAGAATACCCGGCTTCGCCTGGGTATAGTGGGGACTGTCAAAGTCGTACTGGCGCTTCCTCTGCTGTTGTTCTCAATTGTCCCCACCGTGCCCAAAGTGTCGCCGCTGCCTCCGTCGGTGGGCCGCGCCTCCTGCTCAATGTCTGCCGACATCGGGGAGCTGCATGAGCACGGCTCAGTCCGGCTGCCCAGGAGACAGAGGCAGGCAGGCAGGGCCTCGTGTGGATCCGTCCGCCACAGATCCCATCGCTTTCTGAATTGCTCGTTGCTGTTGCTGAGGCTCAGTTGCTGAGTTGCACAGATCCCATCGCTTTCTGAGCACCTCAGCCGGGTTTTGCAGCAGGCGCTGTGTCTGGCGCTGGCTCAGGTGTCCCCAGCCCAGTCGCCTGCTCTCCACTGGTGTGCCATGTGGAGGCTGCGGCACCTGCATGTCAGCCCCGGATCCACTCAGTTCCTCAGTCACTCAGCCGTCCGCCTGTTACCTGGGCAGCTCAGCTGTGCATCTCCCCCGCTACCTGGCGCTGAAGCGAAAGCGGCTGGTTCTTTACTGCGAATCAGGTGTTCTGTCCGGTTTTGCTTCAGTGCCAGGCAGCGGGGGAGTGTCCCGCGGCCTCCTTCCCAAGGCTCCATGCAGCAGCAGTACTCGTCCCCCGTTCGGAAAAGCACCAGGGATGGCTGCATGGAGCCTTGGGAAGGAGGCCTCAGGAGGGTCACCCCCTGCCTGGCACTGAAGCAAAAGCGGCCAGAACAGCTGATTCACGGTAAAGAAGCAGGCACTTTTCCTTCAGCGCCAGCAGCAGAGGCGACAGAAGCTCCTTCCCAAGGCTCCGTGCAGCAGCAGCGCTCCTCGCCCATTCGCAAAAGCACCAGGGATGCCTGTGGTGTGGTCCCGGTCAGGGGGAGGAATCTGTACTGCGCATGCATACTGCACGTGGCGCATGCGCAATAGACGTGTAGGGACTTGTTGGAGGGGGGTGTCCCCTTTGGCACCCTTTTTTGGGGGTGAAAGAAGCCCCAACGTGGTTCGTGACACCCACAGGGACCATCTCCAGAGTGCAAGGTACATGGCTGGCAAATTTGGGCCAGATTGGTGGAAGCGTGGAAGAGCCTATTCGGGGCATACCCACAAACATACACACCCACAGTCTATTTTATAGATATAGATATATATCTTTAAATGTGAATTGTAGTTTGATACACATACAACAGTGAGCATTGCAAGATACCTTAAGTAAGGAAGTGGCATTAAAGAACAGGATAAAATAACACTTAATTTTTTAGTATACCTTGCTAAGTAAATAAAAGCTGAGATGGCAGAGGAAAATGTGCAATAGAACATAATAGGGGTATTCTGCCTGCATTCTGAATTGACTTGAATGGCCTTTTCTGGCCTTGGGGAATAAGACAAATATATTATGTCAAATGACTCTTTATGATACCCCACGGGGAAGTGCAAAATCTGATTAGGGCACTGAGCTCATCTTGCTTCTTTGCTCCTTGGCGCTGAGAGTGAGGCAAGGCACTCAAAGAGCAGGGTCATCTTTTTCCTGCCCAATCGAACCAAAAAAGAAGAAAACATGATCTCTAATAAATAGGTGGGTCACGTCTGAAGAGAAAGATTACCATCTATCTGGGAAGAATGGCTGTTGGTTGTTTCTGCTGTTGTCAGGGAGGCATTGTCAAAAGAATACATGCCTGCTCCTAACTATGTTGATGCCAGATTGACAAAACATGTATTGTGATGTCATTATACAAGTTCTGCCCATTTCTACACATATTGTGACATCGCATGTAAATACAATAAGAATTCCCTTGTTGTATGCGTGGGGGAAGGTACAGAAACAGAGCTCAGATCCTGATGTTTGAGCTCTGTTGCTGTACCCAGTTGAAGAGATCCCTTCTGTGCATGGAGAAGTTATGATGTTCTCCCACGGGATACAGAAACGGAGCTCAGATTGGGCCGGGAGAGGAGCAGACGTCCTTTGGCAGCAGCTCTTTTCAGTCAACCTCTAGAGACAAGAGGGAGCCAAAATCCAAGCAGAGAAGAGAGGCAGCATGAGTGCTTCAGACAGGTTGGGAAGGCCTGGTGCAGGCCACACACATGTGTCTCTCCCACAGGAGCTGAAAATCCTGCTTGGATTTTGGCAAGAAGGATTTTTAGCTCCTGAAGAGAGCTTCTTGGGATTCCCCCCCACCCCGCACCCCATACTTCTTACCTGAGACTGTTCACTTAATGACCTGCACCTGGGAGTGCTAGGATTATGATCATTAAGTGAAGCAGTTATGTGGACTGTCATGTGACATTTTGCTTAACAACTACTTGGTTCAACAACTGAGATTCCGGGCTCAATTGTGATTGTAAATCAAGGAATACCTATATATCCAAATACCAGAAGAAAAGCTAATATCTCAATGATCTAGAATAATTTCTGGAAAATACAGAAACTAGGAAATCATCGTAAGAGCTTTCATTTTTATTGCTAGATCATGTTTACTGTGGCTCAGAATTACTGCATGGCCTCAGCCTTCCTGATTTTGTATACTTCCCCGCTTAGAGCCAAAACTAATGATTTTTGCCCAGTTTTGGCTCAAATTATATAATTTAATTATGTATTGTAGACTTGCACAACATACTGCCTGCAGCTCCTCCAATTGCTCCAGTTTTCACCAATATCATCAGTAACATTATTGCCAGCACTCAAGAAGCCATTAAACAGCTGATTGATGCACTAGTTGAAGCCCACAATTATTTCTAATTTAAAAATGTGGCCCTTTCCCCTCAATGAGACATTATTTTGTCAGTGTCTTCAATAGGCACATCCCCTCCTCAAGCAGAATTCTGATTAACGAAGTGACTATATATAGGGTTTGTGTCAACTGTGGGAACACATGCCTATTATAACATTGGACAAAAGGCTCTGAGTTTTGAATCATTAAGTGTCTCACCCCATTCTAAAAAACAACTTCACTTTTATTTCAGTCATGGCATATTATGGTATCTGAGCACTCATTGGTGAAATGAAACAGCAGAAGGTGCCAATGTTTGTAGCCATGGCAGCCAGCAATTTGCTATTTCATATGTCTGGTGTGACAGAAGCTGCTCTCTTATAGAGAGGTCAGGGCATTTACAGTATTAAAAAGGAACATGTCACCAGGAAAACTGTCCTGTATCTCATGTACAACAAAAGATGAGGATATATATAGAGAGAATTGTGGATAAAAAAGAAAAACACAATTTATATTATGTTTTTGTGAAGGCATAAATTGGTAAAGCTGTTAATGTTACCATATATGGGCTGTAAAAATCTGAGTGACTTCTAAATGACAGAAAAGTGTGAATAAAGTTTTCCATATCATGCAGTGGTCACCCTTTTTTTTGCCACTCCCATATGGTAGCTTGCCATCCAAAGTTTCTAACATACACAGGTACTCTAATATTTCAAATCCCTAAAATCTTCAGAAAACCTGCTTTGGCTACTACTGCTTTGCAAGACAAAAGAGGATGACTGTGAAAGGCACCGGGTTTTTCCCCCCTCCTATCAGGTAATTACTTGTTTGGCTAGGGAAGGAAATAGTCTTGGGAAAAAGAATTTTGTTATAGGCACAAATTCCAGCATTTGGACTGCACATTGTATGGAGAAAATATATAGCAGGGGAGTTTCTTCTGTCTCATACTTCAGTAATGTAATTTATGATTTTATTGGTTTGCTATCCATCATGAGAGTTTGTAATGGGTAAGCTAGGTATAGGAGTGAACATTCAAAATAAATATATTTGGTTAATTCTGAAAGTCAACAATACATTTGCACAGGTTCTTTATAACTTTTCTAGTAGATTCATATGGACACTCACTTAAAAGTATACGGGCATATAAAGCAAGAAGTTACCAATCACTCTTTATTCTTCCAGTATAGTTGTATTCATTTATTAATCTATTTTTCAGAGTTCTGCATTCCAGTTACTTTGTTTTTAAAAAATAGTAATAGCAATAGCACTTAGACTTGTATACCACTCCATAGTGCTTTATAGCAGTCTCTGAGCAGTTTACAAATGTCAGCATATTGCCCCCAACAATCTGGGTCCTCGTTTTACTGACCTCAGAAGGATGGAAGGCTGAGTCAACCTTGAGCCAGTCAGGCTCGAACTCCTGACAGTGGGAAGAGTTAGCCTGCAATACTGCATTCTAACTAAAAATATAAAGAATTCCTTTCTTGACCCTACGAATGGTATATGTCTTCCTCAATCTTGGGTCATCTACATGAGGCCTGGGAGCTTGAGGGTTCTAAGCAGCATCTTAGTTGTTCCTAGCACTGTACTCCTCAGGACAGAGAACTCTTGATGTCGTTCTTGAGATCTGTTGGAGTCATTGTCCCAGCTTAGGAGTCCCAGCCCTGAGCACTCCTGCCATCACTGGAACTGCTTCCCTGCCCTTTACTTTCCACAACCCCTCTAGTTCCTCCTTTAGGCCTTGATATTTCTCCAGCTTCTCATACTCCTTTTTCATTTATTTAGTTGTCCTGAGGACATGTTCAACACCTTGCTCCTAATTGGAAGAAAAATAGTTACTTCAGGGTATTCTCAGGGGATGCAGTTTCTTCTACCATGTCAGGACCAACATATTCTGATAATAAAATGAATTAGTATAAGCATGGCTGTTACTTTTAAAATGAAAATCCTTTAACATGTTTTTATTGATGTGTAATGATGTGCAAATGCTACTGATAACCTGTCAGCTTTTTATGCTGGAACTGCCTTTTACAAATAGATTGTAAGTTTGCTCTCTAAGGAGCTATACATCTTACACTGAGGTAAATGGCTCTGTGGTAATCAGGGATAGCAAAGGGTGAATGTGAAAGAGAAGGTGCACCAGAATAGTCCCCAAAAATATTCTGAAATCCATTTTAAATCAGGTGTTAATTAGTGTACTCTGAACTTAAAACACCAAGCTATGCAATGGCAGGTAACAGGCAAGGGGTATTTGTTAGAGAGAGAAGGCACTTCATTAACATGAAGCCAGTATTAAATCCTGTATTTATATTACAGAACCAGGTTCTATAGTATCTTCAATTTTGAAAGACATTTAGGAATTCTGGTCAGAATTCCGAATAGTAGCCATTTGTGAGGTCCTTAAAGCTCTTTGAACTTGGTTGTTTCCAGCTCTGCAAGCACCAATCCTGAACTACAAATATTCTCTGCCATAGGTAACAACTTAGTATCCTGATGAACAGTTTTGTCTGGCATTAAAGGGAATATGAACCTGTTTGGATTAGATTCTGAGTCACATTTGATTTAGTGGAATCCATCAGAGCCTTTTGGGAGAGTTGGTTCAGTCCCTGACCGTGAGCTTCATGCTATTTTTAAAAGTACATTTCTACAATTGACCAAAATACAATTGATGGTCGTGATCATTACTTTCAGTTCTGTTTCAGCTCTACTTTTCTTTTCACATGGGAATTCCTGGACCTTTAACATTTTGCCTTATATGTTCTGCTTACTTATTGGCATTTCCCAAACTTTACAAATACTTTGGAAAGTGGACAGCATAATCCATGGGATTTATTCCCAGTTAGATTGACATAGAAATACAACCTGTATATTGAAATTATTTTAAAGAACACTAATGGACAAGTCAGTCTTACCTAAAAGATCACTAGCAGAGCAGAAATAAGAGGTTAGTGACTCTTGCATCTCATCTTCCCCTCCTGGCACATTTCGGGCAGGGCATATATTTGTGTGGGAGATAGATTACTCTCCTGTTGAAAATAAACTATTATTAATTCTAATATCTAATGAGTGCAATACTATGCCAGTATTATAGAGGTATAAGTAACTAATGGAAACTGTACATTTATCACAAAATGGCAGTAAATCTAAAGTGGGAGAATTGGATAAAGTGGCCTGCTCCAAAAATTATTTTTAATGTATTGAATTCCTTGCCTTATATGGTAAGGGTTTACTGTATTTACAAGGCAGAAAAAAATCAGATGTAATCACCACCTACAAAACCATCCCATTACATATTCATGGTTCCAGGATATATGTGTATCTCAAATGCTCACATATCCTTTGTCTAAATAAACTTTTGAAATATCTAGGAGAATTTTCTAGTGCATTTAAGATAAGGAAAGAATAAACAAAATTTATTTGAGATCGCTCTAGAAGAGCGATCTGCAACTTTTCTGGCTTTGTGAATTGCTATGGGAGGTGGAAGAGGATGATTCTGTGTGAGTGGTGGGCGTGCATGCACGTGTACAGCTCCATTTGCACGAGCAGTGGGCATGTGCGCCTGCCTCTTGCACAAGTGGAACTGGGCGCACTCACCTGCCCACCCTTTTTGCTCACAAATGGAGCTGTGCACGCACTTGCCTGCTGCTTCTGCGGCCTGGTTCTGTGGGCTGTGGCCCGGGGTTTGGGGACTCTTGCTGTAGAATGAAGGTCCGGATGTCATCTTCACTGGGTGATCTACAGTATATTACTCCAGAAAAGGATGTTTCCTATAAGATAGGAAACAAGTATTTTTAAGAAAAGTACTTCCTTATATTTATAGCAAACATAAAAGCATAGACTTGTTTGATTCCCTTAGACCAGGGGTCGGCAAACTTTTTCACTCAAAGGGCCACTTGGGCCTGTTTCCCACAAAAAACAAAATGCTGGGGGCCGCAAAACCTGG
>JANHJO010002950.1:165226-176959 GCA_032468235.1 Pseudoxyrhopus heterurus
AATACAATAAAAACAATATAAAACCATTAATCCAATAATTATAAAATGCATTCTTAATAATACTCACTACATACATCTTTGGTTAAAAGTAAGGAGAAATTAAGAAAACAGGCATTGCGTAGAGTTGATGAGATTGTTAAAAAAAGAGAGGTAAGAAATTTAAAGAGCAAAAGGCAATGTATGGATTCAATGAGACCAATGATAGAACAGTACAGAGAGTTAATGTATTAAAACTGTTTCCTCCTTTTTCTTATATTTTGGTCTTCAATTTCTTTTTTTATTACCATTTCTTATTCTTTTATGTGTGCTCTGCATAAAAATTGCTGATATCAAAAGAGTGTAGCATGTTGGATCTGTATATTCACTTATATGTGTGGCATTTTCAAAATAAAAGGATTAAGTTTCTTTCTGCTCTGTATCAAGAACTTAACATTTTTTCACTCTTTTTGTTTCTTTGTGTGTAGGCTAAGACCCTTGATTTCAACCCAGCTAGCCAAAAAGTTGGCCACAGAAGAGGTATGGTATTGATCTGAACTTTATTTCATTCTCAGAATCTGGAGAGATTTGTCATCATGCTTCTCCTTTCAGAATCAGCTTCAGCTTTATGCTAAGCATATTCTAGAGCAGAAGGGCACATTTCAGTTTTAAATGGCTAGTGATATGATTACTCTGGATTTTGTTATACACTATCTTTTTTCTCTTTATAAACTATGTTTTGGGACTAATCACATTAAACCAAAAATATAGCATAATGCAACGCATCACAACAGAATAAAATCCAAATTAATTTAACTACGCAGCATTAGACAAGCCAGCAAAGCAATGGCTCCCAAATAATCTCTGGAATTACACAATTTTGGATGGAAAGTGTAATGGAAGTAACAACAGAGCAAATGGTCCAAGTCTGACAATGTGGGTTCTTCTTGGAAAAACCTTGTCTTGGGTGAATCCCAGTCAGCAACACAACCTGAGACTCTTTCTCATGATATTATCTTTTCTGTAAAGAAAGTCAATTAATAATCTCTAGGCTGATTAGGTGACATACTTCATTATAATTTAAAGGTAATTTCTTTTGGTAACGTATATTAAATGAACACAAAAGTTACAGCAATAGCCTTTGTCACATTTTGATTTAAATTCTGTGGTTGGAACATAAAACTACTAGTAATCTAATAGTGATTGCATGTCACTATTTTGAACTAATATCTCTCCCCTTCCTCAAAATGGCTCATTCCTCAGTGTGGGGATGGAAGACAAAATTAATCTTATTTTATGCATGCAACCTTTTGTTAAATTATGGACTACTTTTAAGTACTATTGTTGTACAGAACAATAAACAATAGCTATTTACTTCAAACCATAAGTAATATCTGTGTCTTCATTAGAATCTGTTGGTTGTTGAATATATATTTTTCCCTGCTGTCGATGGGGAGCTGCAGAAACCATACATGGTCTTGATTCTTGTGGAGGAAACTCACAGTTGATGTCAGAACCTGCTTGCAAAATTTTCTTTCATTTCTGCATCTAACAGGTTTTTTTTCTGAGAAAGGTTTTAAGTTTTGCTCATTAGCCAGCATATAGAGAGATCAGATTCCCTGTTGGTAGTAGAGATTCTTTTGAACAATGTGATGTACCTCAGCAATGTTCTGTTGGTTTCCAAATTTCTGGCATTGTATAATAATTTAATGTAGACTGAGTTGTTTTGAACATAAAAAGACTATTTGTACAGTATGGTTTACTCTAGAGATATCAAGACAGATATTAAACTACAATATTCATCATATGTGATTGTTGGCTGGAATTGAAGGCTAACACATTCTGCATTTTCTTTTACATTAGTTGATGCTCTGCTTCATCAAGTGGTTTGCCAGTTGGTTTCAATTGCCATTCTAATTGAAACATGGCTTTCCAAAATCTCAGGCAAAGTTTTTTCCTAGTTCTATTTTCTAAGATCTTTTGCACTTGAGATGTTTTGCATTCAAAGCATGCATTGTTCCATTGAAAAGAGGCCCTTCTAATTAAACAGTTTGATGCAAAATTGCATAATGAGTTATTGATTCTCTTTCTAATTACAGCTGAATACTGTTTAATCCATTAGAAGCTATGCATATTATTTTTAATGTTCTGCTTATATAAAGGAGATTTCTTGCATCAGATTGCTTTGGCTAAAGCTAAATTTTACAGAGGCTCGCTTTCTTGCATATTTAGTTATCTTCATACCATTGTAGCCATGTTTTGAAACATCAGAATAGCAAACAACAGTAATATTCCTCGAGAAACCTATAATAGCCTTGCTGCATTTGATATCTCTCCAAATGTGTTGAATTACAATTTCCATCATCTTCCAGCCATATGGCTGTAGCTATTCTAATTGAGTAGAATGGAGTTTATTATCCTCTACATTTACTTGGCACAAGCTTGGAGAAGACTGGGATATCACTTTCTTAGGTTGAAGCTTTGATAGAATGACAATTAAAGTGAGGAAAACAAGTTCTTAATTGGATTTTTAAGGTTTTTTTTTTTTAAAAAAAAGATTTTTAAGGAAAGGGTGAGGATTTTTAAAAATAACTTTTCTTCCTTTATAGGCAGTATTTCCAAATACTCAGACAGAATCTGAAAAGGTTGAAAAATCAGGAACGGTGCTGGTGGAAACTGGCCCAGTATCTTATAATCATGAGGAGGATGTGGAAGAGGAAGAAATTGAAGAGGAAGAGGATCATTGTGTGAGCGCCCTTAAACTAATTGGAGGAAACGGTAGGCTGTTTTATGTACCTTAAGACACCCCCCCCTCCCAACAAAGACGATCCCCTCTCCCCAAAGAATCTATAATCGTGACTCACATGAAAATATCTGTGTGGCTGCTGCTTCTCTGTCTCTCGCCAGCAAATTTAATAGAAAAATCCTGTGGGACTGTTCAGGTCAAATTTATTTATTTTACTTAAATTTATCATATTTAACAACTGGGATGACAATGGAAGGGAGGCAGGTTTTGTTGTATAGAACTTGCTTGACAGATGTATTGGAATGTAGCATATGGACCTTTGGTTTCTATTCTTAACTCTGTACTCCAAATAACTTTTAAAAGTTAATTAAGTGAACAAGGTTATAGATTATCAATTAACATTTAATGCTTTTTCATAAATGGATTATAGCCTCTGGTTTTCAAGCATAAATAACAAGCATAAAAGTTCTCCCCAAAGCCAGTAAATAATATTCAGTAAGGAGAACTAAGGGTATACCTCTGTTTGAACTACAATATGATTGTGTATTAAAGCTTTCATTACAGCATAAATATGTACATATAGCCAGTGCTTTGATGTGGAATATACTAATTGTGAGATCTGACAATGTCATGGGGAGATGGCTGGGTGGAGTGTTGATTATTTACTGTGTAAGTTTCTCAATGCCTTTAATTTAGCAATTGATGCTGATTTCAACTTTTCTGCAGGAACTATAGAATAATCATAACACATGGCTTGCTTTGAGTGGAAAGAAAGTACATAAACTGTAGGGAACTCTTTTTCCTGTGGCATATGTAATTATAATTGCATTACCAAAACACTGTACCCTATATTTGCATGTCTGTATTTGCTGCAAGAAAGTAGTTTCAAGTCCCACAGCATGGCCAGTCACCCCACTTCACCTTGACCCTATCACCTTGAACTTTGCCAGCTCTGTAACTCCCAGCTGATCGCATATTTTTTCTCTCCGTGCTGCTCTTTGTGAAGCAGCTACTGGCTACTCAAGGCCTTCCCTGACTCACATATGTCCTTCTGTAAATTGTGTGAGGCCTTCTGAAGCCTCACAGGATATGGTCATGCACAGTCTCAGGAAGAAAGCCTTTCACAGCCAGCATCAGCCTTGTGAAGGATCAGGCTGAGCACACCTCATCAGCAGGAGAAAGAAGATGGCAAAATTCAGCTAGTGGAATCAAGGTAGCAGAAGCAGCAGAGTGTAGAGTGACCAAAAGGGCAGAGATGGGGAGGGGAAGGAGATGGGTAGTGGGAGGTGAAGGGTTTCTGTGGTTGTATGGGTAGGTGGGCTACCAAGTTTTGATCAGATAATTTCAGAAGCACTGCAACCACTGTAATTTTGGGATATAATTTTATATAGAAGGCCAATTTGGTGTAGTGGTTAAAGGCACTGGATGAGAAACTGGGGGACTGAGAGGGTTGCTTAAGGCACAAATCCAACTGGATAATCTTGGCCAGTCACTCTCTCTGAGCCCTGGTAAGAAAGCATTGGCAAGCTGCTTCTGAAAATCTCGCCAAGAAGATTGCCGGAAGTAGTCCAGGCCATCTCTAGAAGTAAACACTGACTCAGGCATTAATCAATCAATCAACCAATCAATCAGAATTTATTGGCCATGTGTGATTGGACACACAAGGAATTTGTCTTTGGTGCATATGCTCTCAGTGTACATCAGAAGAGAATAAGATAAAGTAAAATACATTCATCAAGAACGTAAGAATAAAATAAGATAAAATAAAATACATTCATCAAGAATCATCAGGAATCATAAGATACAACATTTAGTGATAGACATAGGTTACCTACCGTAAGGAATAAATATATTTGAATAACATAAAACTAAAAGACAGCGCCCAATCAGATGGGATGAAAATGAAAAAGAGGTTTCATAAGAGTTTCTAAAGGAGGTAGGTAGGATTAGTTTTTGTAAGATTACCATACATAGCTGGGGATAATAGAAAAATCTGTGAAGTAAATGACCAATATACTTAGGAATTAGTTAGCATGAATGTTCCTAATAAAATATTTTGTTAGAACCCTTTACATCTTTAAGATATTTGATACTTTACAAGTTATAGTAATTTATTCACTTGGTGACTTAGTGATTCACTTTTGAGCTTTGGTTATTCACTTTTGAGTTTTGGTTATTTTCAAGTGTTTTAGTTGACTACATTTCTATTTTATTTATTTGCAGGTTTCATACTTCCCTGCTTATTTGTTTATTATGCTGGTAGGGACTATTTCTGTGCCCTGAGTGAACTGTCTAGCTTGTGGTAGACTATCTTGTGATGATGTTACTGCATCTAATAATTTTCCTTCGTTTTTAGATTATGGCTGTGATATGGAAGATGACGATGGGTATTAAACCTTTCTGTCTCCAAATGGAAATCATGGGAGAAGCCACTAGTAGTAAAAACAACTCTTCCTGCCTTCGAAACAAAGGTTCTGTTTGCTGTGGATTCCTGCCAGTTTCCCTTGACCTACAGACAGACACTGGAGCTTCACTTTAGAATACTTGAAATGTTTCTGATTTGGATCATGACATAAGAAGAAGATTACCTGAAGCATCAGTTCCAGAGATGAAAGAAGAGCCAAATGGCTACCCAAACTTCCTTTGGACTTACCATGTCCTGGATTCAATAATATATATTGCTGTAAGAAGGTGTACAAAGAAGAAGAATTGTTACACAATGCTAGACTTTTGTGTGAATATATTTGAGACTTAAACATTTTTGAGTTGCACTGTTTACATTAATAGGATCCTCAATAGCAGAAGCTTGTTCCTGCTATAACATCCAATGTTTTCATGCTTCAGAAGTGGTGAATCATATCAAAATGGGCAGACAGCTTCCTTTGGAAACAAGTTCAAATGTATTCTTTGTTTGTTAACACTATCCTAGGATCAGACCATTGCTTTCCTGTGTTCACTATGTCAGAGTAAGACAGCAGTTATATTTCTTGTTTTTAATTCCTTACAAAAAGTTGCTGTATTAGAGTGGAGACCTCATGGGTGTTTCTGTTCAAAACTTCTTTGCAAGGCGGGTTATTTTGTGTTCCAAGAAAATTAAGCTAGGTCTTCCTTTACACTCACTGCTACTATTAGAGATGGGGCAAGCAAGGGCTAGGCTGACGACAGAAGGAAGGAAAGCTCAACAGATTAACATCCAACACTCTTCTTTTGCTGACTGAAGACCATTTCACAAGCTTTCTCTCATCCCAGGTTTTTTTTTAATTTTAAAAACAAGATAATATCTCAGGGCAATTTCTGTCCTTTTGGCAGAAGTGTCAGATTTCTCTCCAAGGTAATGTCTTTGTTTCATTTTTTTAAGCAAGTAATTTGAACTGTTTTTTTTTTCTCTTTGATGTGAAGGAATTTTATATTATGTAATGATGTCATTAAGGATGTATTTATAGCTCAACATTGCAAGAGGCTCATCTATCACTATTTGATCAGTTGATCAGTTGGTATAACTAGCACCCTGAGAAATATAAAACAGACTAGTAGTTTCCCCACTTAAATTGTGTAACACAGATTTTTCTTGATTCTCATCCTCCCTGGACTATAACTTAGCTCTGATTCCTCTGATATTTTTTGTACCACTACATTTATTTGTTATTAGAAGCAGAAACATTAATGACACTTTTCATCTTTTGTTGAACAAATAAGAGTATACCAAGTAGCTTTATGGAAAATAGTTTTTCCTGTTTAAATGAAAGACATCCAGTTTTCATGTTGATCTTTATATTAGCCAAACTACCTCTTTTTGCTAATGCTTAACTGTACCAACTCAAAGTGGGATGATGCTTTTATTTCATCCACTTGAAGAATGAAGTGGAAACTATTTTTTTCCCTTTGTTTCCAAGACCAGGATCTCAAATGGCAAACTGTGTCTTAACTATACTGCTTCAGTTTGCAAATTGGAATTCCCATGAGGAAATGGCATTCCATGCAAATCATCCTTTCCAGATAGGCAATTTAGCATAGTAGAGAGAAATGCTGGCATTTTTTTTTACATAAAGAAGCTTTCAATCAACGACACTTCACACTTAGACTGGCACCCGCCTATGCTTGCAGTCTGCAATGGTTTTGGGCCAGGTACAGATTTATAACCTTATTAAATTAAACTCAAGGTGCTGGTTAAAGGTTAGCAATATGTACAATAAGAACAAAAAAATGGCTAGTCCAGTAAGCTATTCCTGTGTGAGGGACATTTATGTTGGCACTGAATTACTATATTAGTACTTGTAAAATTACAACTCTTTTTTCGATAATACTTTGTCCAGTTTTACTCTGAAAAAGATTGTTATGGTAACATAATTTATTCATTGCTAGAGGAACAA
The DNA here is from genome assembly GCA_032468235.1 of Pseudoxyrhopus heterurus. Taxonomy (NCBI): domain Eukaryota; kingdom Metazoa; phylum Chordata; class Lepidosauria; order Squamata; genus Pseudoxyrhopus; species Pseudoxyrhopus heterurus. Next base: position 172,319 of record JANHJO010002950.1, read on the forward strand.
GCAAAACAAATGCTTTTTTGTAAGCACTGAATTAGGAGTTTGCCAACAATTAGCTTGAGCAGCTGCTGCTTTGCCTTATGGCAGGGATGAGAAACCTGTATCCCTCCAGAAGTTGCTGAACTACAACTTTTGGCAGCCTCAGCCAGCATGGCCAATGATGAGGGATGCTGGAGGCTGACATCCAACACCATCTGGAGGACCACAGGTTTTGCATCTCTGTCTCATGAGTTCATTTGTTTCCAAAGAGATGTTCCAAAAGAGGTAAAACCTCTGGTCAGTGACTTTACCTCCTCACTGCATTTGAGAAAATGAAAGTCTCTCTATCACAGGGGGATCTCCAACCTTGGCAACTTTAAGACTTGTGGACTTCAACTCCCAGAGTTCCTTAGCCAGCTTTGCTGGATGGGCCAGGGGCATCATGGATAAACATGCAATAGACACTTCATAATCAGAGTCTGAGTGGATCAGGGTTGGCCATCACTGTAATCTCATTTAAGCATTTTTATTCTTGTTGGGTTGCAAAATAAGCCACAAAAGAAGTAGAATTGGGAGTGAAATCATTTTTGTAGGGGCTTCTAATATTAAACCCTTTATCCTATTTAATTTTCTAATAAAAATGTTGTTTTGAGGAATATTTATAAATGCTTGTTTGCGATTTGTTCTTGGAAGCCAGATCTTCCTTTTGCATCACTGTTCTGTTCTCTATTTTAACGTCCAAGCCTCTCATCCTATTTTTTTGGAAAGATAAAGAAATGAAAGAGCCAAGAATTGGTCTTAAATAGGTTTTGCCCATTGCATATCAGCGTAATTGTTCAGCTGTATAATTTTCCTAAACTGAGCAAATCAATAATATTTATTCAATCAATGACCAGCAAAAATTTAAAAGAACGAAAACAGTGAAGCAAATAAATACAAATAATATAGTAACAACTCACAGAATAAATCTATAAAATTCTGACATGAGCATTCATTATCTCATGTTTTCACTCATCAGATTTAAATATAATATGCAGTGCTTTTGTTGAAAAATGACAGAATAGGTCAAAAGTATGTAGTTGAGAGAAAAAGCATTTTTGTAACACATATTTATGTGTTTACAGCAAATGCAACCCTATTCTGACTTCATCCACTATCCGCTATTTGCCCACAAATAGCATTTTAATGTTGGGTCTAATAGAAGCAGTAAAGAAGCTCCTACACTACAGAGTTAAACATACAAAAGTGAGAAGGTGGCTTTGGAAGCATTGCATTCCACTATGCCATTCAATTTGGACTTGAGATTGATTTCTATCCTTTTTATTTGTTCTATCCTTCCCTGTATATATTTCACAAAGACTGTTGTTGTAATATCTTCTTACCCCCTATCCTCAAGCTTAATTTTTCCAAGAAGAATGAAGAAAGGGAGAAACAGCACTAAGGATCCAATTCATTTGAGTATGGGGCCTGATAACTTTTGTTTAAAGCATTTTTGTTGTGCTACAGTCTTGGCTGCCTCCTACATTAGTTTCTGAATAAGTGATCTAGGATGCAAATACCTGATATAGGATGCAAAAAATTGGACAAATGCTAGATGGCAGCAAAAGGCAGGAGTTTTTTTTGTCTCTTTTTTATTATTCAGATGTTTGCCCAGATAGGATAATACTATATTTGTAGATGAAGAGCCAGTTTGGCCTAGTGGTTAAGACATCAGGCTAGAAAGTGCGAGACCGTAGTTCAAGTTCGGCCTTAGCATGAAAGCCTGGCCCAGTGATTTTGGGCCAGTCACTCTGTCTCAGCCCAACCCACTTTATAGGGTTGTTGTTGGGGCGGAAATAGGAGGAGGAAGGTGTGTTGGATATGTTCACCCCCATGAGTGATTTGTAAAATACCGGTAATAAAGATGAGATAGAAGTAAATAAAACAAATTTAAAAATTAGAAGCAATATTTGGATTTGCTATTTGTATGAAGTACATTACACAAATTGTAGCTATTGTGAAGTCAAACAGTTAATTATTGGTATTTTAGCAGGCAAGGAACAGAGCTGAACCTTTTCTTTCTTGTAGAGATCCTGATGCAAATCACTACTTTGAAGCTCTTATTTCTAATTGAGAGAGACCCTCACTGACACTTTTAGGACTTTTTGTTCCAGTGTAAATAGCATCTGTGGAATAGCAAATTTTCATGAAGATTGTAGCAAGGGAAGAAGTTAGCTTCTCTTTTCTTCCCCCTGCAATCTGAATTAGCTCTTTTTTAATCCCTTCCCAGGGATTAAAAAGTAACCAAAATTTCTTTAATCTCCTATCTAAGTTTGTCTTGAATTCAGTTCCTTTTTTATAAACTGGAGATAATGAACAGGTCACAAGGAGGTTGCAAGTTCAACTCCCATTAGATTCATCCAGTCATATAACGGAAGATGTACTGTATACCAAAGATGGCTGCTTCATGTGGCCATGCTGTCTGTGTGTGTACATGTGTGTGCATGTGTTTTTTTTGCTGCCAACTACACATTTGGGGAGCAGAAAATTGTTTTGTGAGGGCAGAAAAATATTTGAATTTACCTTTACATATTTAAGGCCTTTCCAACCTGCATCAAAGTTTATGATTCATTTAATTTCATAAGGTCTTTTTTCCATAATTCATTTCTCTTTGATATAATTAAGCTCAGGGAATACACATGGATAAACAGATGCCACTTTCTGATTCTGTGCTTGCTTAGGCAAAAAAAAAAAAACACGGAAAGGCACGTGGTACCGTTAACCTTCATCTGCCACTTTGATATTATGCTGAAACATTTTGTGGAATTCCCTTGAAGTAATTTGGATTATAGTCTCATTTCAGGTGAAACATAGGAGTTCAGGGACTGTTGGTTTTAAATTGTGAAATGTGTGTATCTTTCCTCCCTGGTACACATGTTTAAGGCATTCAATTAGGCAAAATATCCCAGCTGTTGAGTTGTGCTTCTGCACCCTGTAACCTTCTTCATTCTTTTGTCACTGAGCCGCCTTAATTCTTCTATCATCTGGCAACTCAGCCAATAGGCAGGTGGTAAGCCAGGTGTTTGCTGCATATGCCTGTTTGTAGCAAGCTCTCCTTCAGCATTTTGAGAAGGATGACTCCCTGGAACCCACCCTTCACATGAGTGGATGTCTGTACACAACCACTTAAGACTAAATTGTGTGCCATGCGAGTAATGACGGGATCCCAGGAAAATGGAAATCTAGGGTTTAGCAAACAGCACAGAGAGAACAAATGTAGGTTATGGCTTAAACATTTGAAGGTATTTGAATCTATATATCAAACATTCACATTTGGTATCTTATCTCCATCCTACGTGCTATTTTTCATGGAAGTTACATTCTTTAGTACAGGAAGCTTTAAGCAGGAGCACATAGCATTGATATTCCTACTAGTTTTAACTGTAATATTTGCATGCTCTTTAGATCGTGTGGGAGTTCATCATTTCATGCTGTTTTATGAAATGTTCATTGAAAAATACATGTATTGTGGTTGCTGTCATTTTACAAGGCCATTGTATTTAGTATACACAAATTCCAAAGAATCAAAAAAGTTCTGCAGGCATCCTGGATGGTTCCTATGACTTACATCATGACCCACACTCCTTTGTTTCACACACATGCATTATTTATAGATATTTTAAGCCATATGTTACTACATGCTCTTGCAGATCTAACAATATTTTTTTTAAATCCAAGCATTCATTTTGCTCCTCTTTTTCAAAATAAGCGATGTTATACTGAATGCAGAAAAGAAGTAAGAAATAGACAAAGAAATTCAAGATGTACAATAAGCAAAATGAAATAGATAAAAATAAGTTACAGTACATCAACACCATTAGTTTAAGAATCTCAAACTCCAGTCAGCCCCAAATTCATCTTTCGATTATTTCTAAATGACAAAATCACTTCAATGTACTTTTTTCATACTGATTACCATTCATTTGTAATGTTCTTACTTTATAATGCATAATTCCATTCCCACAGATTTAGCTTCTATGTTTCTCTTGACATTCCCAAATCTCACTTCCATATATAAAATACCGTAGATGCCTAGGAAAATCTTTGCACAAATTCATCTTTAGGTCAATTGTGCCTGTTGATGGATCAGAAGACCATATTTACTTACAATCATTCATATCCTCTTTGGATTATTGCAACATGCTTTACATGGGGTTACCATTAAAGATCACTCAGAAGTTACAGATGGTCCAGAATGCATCTCAGTAGGCCCATGTAACATCTCTACTGCAAGAACTACACTGGTTACTAGTGATAATCCAGTTGTAATTCAAAGTGCTGATGGTCATGACACCATATCTGGATATCTGTGGGATTGTCTTATCTCCAGTTTCCTCTACCTCTCCTATGTTGTTGTTGTTATTAGTTGCAAAGTCGTGTCTGACCCATCACAAACCCATGGACAACTTTCCTCCAGGCCTTCCTGTCCTCTACCATCCCCCAGAGTCCATTTGAGCTCACACAGACTGCTTCAGTGACTCCATCCAGCCACCTCATTCTCTGTCATCCCATTCTTCTTTTCCCCTCAATTGCTCCCAGCATTAGGCTCTTCTCCAGTGAGTCCTTCCTTTTCATGAGATGGCCAAAGTATTTGAGTTTCATCTTCAGGATCTGGCCTTCTAAAGA
>JANHJO010002951.1:10740-32735 GCA_032468235.1 Pseudoxyrhopus heterurus
CTGGTGGGATTCGAACTGCTAAATTGCAGGCAGCTGGGAGCTGAATACTTAATTACTTAAGTACAGCGTTCTTAACTTCTGCACCACTCACGGCTCTTAAATCTGCTTTTGTGTATAATACTCTGCATATAAAACAAATATATGTTGAATGACAAGAAAACTAAAACTGGGCAAAACATTTATTGGGGCAAACCAAACTCAGTTGCAGGATTTCAGGTTTTCTAGTTGAGGTTGGATACAAGTATAAAATGCAAGGCATGCGGGCAAAGAGACAAATGTTCAGTATAAGTTAAAATCTGACTTTGCAGCCATGAGTTCTGGTTTTAGATCTTTTAAATTTGATCTTAAGACCCCTGGTAATTTGATTTAATTAGACTTCCAATTTTCCTGTTAGGGAAATTAGGAAGAATTTTCTAGTGTTGGCCTAATTTTGGGTCTGGTCCCAAGCTGGATGGATATCAATAGATGCAATTACAGAAACACATAGATACATTTGAAGTTCAGTTCCTTTCTTGCATTTCATAACAAATGTAAGATTAATGTTAATGATTCAGAAACCACTATAAAAATATTCAAAGTTTTAATTTGAAGTTGTAATTTTGAACAAAATTAGCAGTTCCATTAAATATATAATGTAATATTGCCTCTGTTTCAGTATAAAAATTAGATATGCAAATATGCTTATAGACATTTTACTTCAAGGCAAATATAGATAGAGCTAAAATCTAAATAGAACTATATCAGCAAAACTGTATAATGTCATAGTGTCTGGAAATGTGAAAGTATTTGAGAAAAATAAGGTTAATGTTAGGGGCTGAATACCTTTGTTCCTCCGTAGAAATACATTTTTCCTTCACAGATACGCCTGGTATTGCAGTAAATGAATTTAGTGTCTGTGAATATATTTTTATGTTTTGCGTTTTTCTTAGCTTCAAAACAACTGTGTGTACATGGAATCAAACCAAAAAGATGGAACAATCTGTATAAAGGCATTGGGTATTACTCAGGTTGCTTTTAAACAAATTAAATATAACTTCCTATTTATTACTTTATTCTATAATTTTTAACTGGATATTCCTTGAGTGTTTTTATTTGTTCTGGTCTTTGTTGTTTGACTGTAATAAACTTGCATTGCTTTGCTTTGAACTTCCTTGTGGGAAAATTGTTTGAGAAAGTATTATGATTTACAGGCTTTAATTTTTTTAAAAAAATATATATACGTGTTCTAAATACTGATTTTTATAGTGAATAATTGGTGCAAATATAATCAGTGTGGATTCAGACTTGTAGAGTGAAAAGGAAGCACTGTTTGATTCAGAAGTCAAGATATCTCTATGCAAAAATGTATTAAGTGTTGTAGTTGTTATTTTGTTATACACATATACAGTATAGTACAGACGAAGATAGTCTTTCTGTCTTCTAGAATTCACATGGAAAATAAGATGTTGGAAACCATCATATTCTAAAAATGGAACACCAGGAAGAATGCCTTTTCTTTACACACTCTTCTCTGATCTCCTTTATACCGTCTATCATGTGCTAGCTTTTAACCTTTAGAGGTGTAAAGTTGGAGTAGTATAGTCAGAAAATAATTGCACCATGTGTGTGGCTGATCATCTGGGTTCGTTCTCAGACAATTGGGAAAGAGATGTAGGCATTTAAAGCAGACTTCCTGGGCTTGTGATTAATGTTTGCTCATTAGCTCTGCTTATTAACTGGAGTCAATAACTTCGCTGATTCAGAAGGCAGTTTGACCAATCTTGATCCAATCTAGGCCACATCAAAGAAGCCCTTTGGCAGGAAGCGACCATGATATAAAACGCTGAAGGATCCCTGGAGATCTGCAAAGGAAGAATTTAGCAAATGCAAAATCAAATCCGTTTTGCCTTTCTAAGCAAATATTAAGATAATTCAGAATCATCTAATTATGGAAGATCATAATTATTTATATTGAACAATTAAATATATTAAAATTTATAAACAAAGTGAAATATATTTATATTCCACCTGATTCCAAGCAACTCTGGGCGGTTTGCAGTTGTTAACATTTAAAAACAAAAAACAGCACAAGACAAACAAACAAACAAAGATGGCTAAGAAATGCATGTTAGTGCCATACCAACTGACCTCATCATATTGGCACATTGTACTGGCACATATTTATTATCCCAATAGCTCATAACAGAACGGAAAGAACAACACACTTTCCAGTCCACCATTGTTTCATGATATAATATTTTGAAGAATAGATTACGGGGCAGCTCAATATTCCTCCCCTGGGACAATTATTCTGTGTGTTAATTAAGAAAATAAATATTGCCCCTTCAAATTCTTCACCATTAAGTGTGGTGGTATTTAAGCTAGAGCCTAAGAGAAATATACAGTTCTTTGCTACAGTTCATGACATTACAAGGAATGTTATATTTGTTTAACCTGGAAAAGTAATTTTAAAAGCAATTTGGTTAGGTACATTTTGTGCATTTTAGTTACCAAATTCTAACCTAAAAAATCATTTTTTAAATATTACTTTGTCAAGAAATCAAAGTTTTGACCTTTAGGTGACTGTAGTATTGTGTCACTGGTTACACAAAGACCTATAATGTCCCTAAATCTTTTCTTTGGTACTTATTTAATTTTGCTCATTGAAGCATTTGACATTCAGGATGGGAGGCATCAACTTTGGGGTTCAGGGACTCTGGCTATCAAAGGATTTTTTGTTAGCGTATGAAGAGGGCTCCTGCTTCAGGAAATGTTGTGACAAGGGCAGACATTTGTTCCTTTACTTTGAGTTCTTTCATTTGAATAGTTCAATCTTCTCTTTATGCAAAGAACAATATGATATATGAATGCAGCTGGGTTAATTTTCTTGTTTGCTAGGTTACCTACATCCTACCTTTCTACCTTAAAAATGAAGGAATTCAGGGCAATTTTTAATATAGAGTACTAATAGAAGAGAATATTAGTATTTCAGGGGTGAACTGTGAGGTCCTTGTTGCTCTGAGCTTGGTTGTTTTCTTGTAGACGTTTCATTATCAAACCAGGTAACATAATCAGTGCTAGTAGGGGGTGGGGTTTGCTTTCATTTTATATACTAATGACTTGTCCTGTCAGTGTTGGTCGGAGTGGTCTTGGTGGTTCCTTGTTTGGGCTACTCCTTACTGTTATCTTGTTTGGCAGTTCCTTTATTGGATTATTGTTTGCTTTTTGATTATGTGTCTAATGTTAATTTTGGTGTAATCTCTGCTCATCAATAATCTCTGTTGATTATTGGTGAGGCAGTGTTTTCATCTTCTTGTTTCCTTTTTTGGCTTTTTGATTGTCTTTTTTGAATGATATGTAGATGTTGTTTACCTCTATGTGCCTATTGATGATTAATTTGTCTGAGTGTCAGGCTTTCAGGAATTTTATGGCGTTTTTGTACTTGGCTTGGTCTAGTTCTTAGTCTACTGTAAGTTGAAACTATGGCTAAGTCTGATCATGTTTTGTGAAATTAAGGATTCTTAAGCAATCTTCTGCTAGTTGGTGATCATAGACTCACTCTGCTAGCATTAAATTACATCAAATATATTTTTTGGCATAAAAGTTTTGTGATGAATGTTTCTTAGAAATTTCAGTTGAAAGTTTTTAAAGGCTTCTTTTACATACCGTTTTCTATTGATTCAAACATGTATGTAGTTAAAACAATGCTGTAAACACAGGCTTACGTTGCAGTGGCATTATAAGCATATTGTGGTCAAGGACTTCCCTATTTTTGTGTAAGTATGATGAACAAATTTGTCAGAATAGGGCAATGTCTATGATCTTCTCCAAACTCCAGGTGAACTGGGACACCCGTAACTTTCATATTGGAGAAGAGTGTTTAATTTTTTTTAACTCATAGCACATGAAATGCTTTGTATGGTATATGATACCTTTTTCAAATAGTTGAGTCTCACCACAAATTAACCATTTACAAAGGGTAGTTCAGATTGATTTCCATGAGTTGAAATTCAATCTGATGCACATATTGATCATAGTGAGGAAATCTCCTTCAGATGACAATCTTTCTGAAAATCTTAATCATAGAGAGATTACAAAATAATATTTCAAGCCTCATTCCTCTTTGTCTTTAAAGTTAATTTTCTCAGATCAGTGCAGATCACCAAACTCGGAAGACTGAGTAGCAAAGAAACAGGCCAATGAAACGGCATTAAAAATATAATCAGTCCAAATCTTGAGAATTAGTTTAGTGTAAAATTAACAGACTGTGTTAACACCTGGAATGCTAGTATAAAAAGTTAAGTAAAATGGCAATGATGCGATGATTAACATGACCTGAACAATTGACGTGACCTGATACAATGATTAACATGGCCTGTACATGACATGATGTTCGTTACATGATGTACATGATACCGTACCTCCAAACTACTAGAAGTATGGATATCAGATAGAACTCTAGCTCTGCCCCTATTTAAGGCATGGAAATTGAAATGTAAAACCTCATGTGATTTAGGCACATAAAGAACATATTTTGAACATTTTAAAGTATGAGCTTGCTTTAGTACTTAATAGTGTTCCATACCTCATTAATCAGCTGGCATAAGAGAAAGTGTGATTTTGTAGGTTTATATGCTTTGGATAAATGGGTAATTGAGCAAAGGTTTAAGCCATCGGTTTGGATGTAGACCTGATCTTCTGTGCCAAAATCAAATGTTTCATTTTTTAAAATTAATAATTGCGATGAAAAGAAAACCTTACCGTTCTTATATATCCTGGTTTTGACATTTAGCTGGAATGTGCTATTGAAGGCAGGATGAATTTTCACTGCTTTTCAACTGTTACTAAGATGATCATAGAATCTAACAATTGTAGAATTGGAAGACACAACAGGATAATCTAATTCAGTGGCCCCCAACTTTTCGGGCACAGGGACTGTTCCACGGAGGGCATTTTTTCAGTAAGACTGGGTAGGTGTGGTTTTGCGTATTGCCTCGATCCTGTCCATGCGTGGATAGGGCTTCACTTACTTGTGTGGCCTGGTTCCAGATGAGCCATAGACTGGTGCCAGTCCATGGCCTGGTGGTTCGGGACCTCTGAATTGTCCAACTTTCTGCAATGGACATGAAACATACTCAGGAGGTTGCTGTTTAGCCTCTTAAAAACTTCAAAAGAAGAAAGTAATCTCTATAGGTAGAGTATTTGTCACTGTTGTATAGACATAATTGTTAGGAAGATTTTCCTGATACTTAAATGACATATAGTTTGCTGCATCTTATACCTGATATTCCTGGTTCTAACTGTGGAAAATAGTTCTTGAGCATCTTCTCTGTGGCACCCCTCCTGCAAATATACAAAACCAATTTTCTTGGTTTTGTTCTAACCAATTTGGGATCAAATCAGCCTAATTTGACAGTTCAATTCAGAACCAACATTGGATCAATTTTCTGAATTGGTTTGAATCATCAGACTAAATCAGTAGCCAATTCAGAGCCTTATTCACACACTTATACTCTGTGGTAACTTTCCATATGAACATACCTGTGCATTATAATTGGATTAATAGGATCTTTTGGATGTCCCATCTGTGATGGATTTATGGGGTTGTTGGGCTTTAGGAGTGATTGTGCTTAAACTGAAAACATATAAATTTTACCAGGAAAAAATTAGTGTCTTCTCTTCTTGCAAACAATGTTTGAGCAATATCTTAGCAATTTCCATAGGAAATTTGTCTTATGTGTTAAGTACTAAAACTAATCACTTCTTTAAAACATCATTTTTATAATTGCTTTTTAAAAATTAGTATTAGAAAAAACCGTAATTTAATTTTGTTTCCTATGATGAATTGTGCAGCAGCATCAGAAAGGTGATATCAAAGTTTATACTAACAACTAATTTCAGTATTTCTGAAAATGTAATTTGTATTGTGTAGTGTATTTATTTATTTGTCATATTTATATAGCCACCCATTTCACAATCAAGTGACTTAGTTAATAAGTAGAAATAAAAAATGATGTGCAATAAATGCTAATATGATTCTTTACGAATGCTATATATATTTGATGGGTTTTAGGTATGTCTATGATTTGCAAATAAGAGAGGCTTTGTGCATACATGTGAGAGGCATAGAACTGGCATTCTCTGGTAACTAAGATATCAATATCTTCATGCATTCTTTGGTATTATTTTCCTTATAAACTTTATTTTATTCTGGCTAAACCTTACTTTGAAGGCTTTTAGCAGCTGTTCAGTGTTTTATGATAGCTTTAATGCGAAAGAATGCTGAGTTGCCACACTGAGATCTCATTCAAAGAATTTATGGAAATAGTTTAACCAGGCTTTACTATTTATTGCTGAAAATGTATTGAAGATGTGCTGGACCCTCAAAAATATATTTCATTCTTCCATACCTTATGATTAGGAAACACTACGTTATTTTACTTTGGGATCAGGAACAATGTGAGTTGGTTCACCCAGCATTTTTTAAAATTCTGCATAAACTTGTAAAAGTCTCCCCTGCTGGCCTCTCTCACAACCTACTGCTTGCAGATAGTTGTACAATGTTTCCCATACATTTTCACTCCACAGCTCTGGTGGTAATATTGGCTGGGAATCATGAGTAATGTAGTCCGTGTCACAAGGTGCCAGGTTGAAGAAAACTGATTTGCATGAATTCTACTTAGTAGAAGGAAACAATATTTCATCTGCTTCATGAAGTCAGGTTTGTTCTTCTGAATGGCTTGCGTAGTAATGTTGATTATGGCATAACTTAACTGTAAATCCATGTCAAAATTCTAGCTGTTGGATTTTATGTATGGTATGGGCTGTTTCACTGATTCACTATATTCTTGGTGACACAGTTGTCCATGCTTTTCTCTCTGTGAAGAATAGATGCATTCAGATCTTTGTCTAAGTAGGATAATGGTACAAAAACATTTGTAAGCCTTTTGCAGCACCTGTCTTAATCAGGACCTGGCAGACTGTTTTGATTCATGGTCTGCTTAAACTTGTCTTCCAATTCCCTGAAAACTTTTCCAGAAAAAAGAGATAGGTGTCTTCCTATCTTATTTCTCAGAGCAATGGATAATTTCTTCGGAATCCTTCGGTAATTGATTTTAAGCTTCTAATGTTCAAATTTCCCATTTGGAAAAAAAACAACAATCTCCATAAGACGACATCCCATCAGAAACCTGAATGAGTTTGTGAAATAGGTCAGTGCCTGTAAATTCTTGGGAGTATGAGAAATAGACCTATTAAATTGGGTCTACTTAGTTGATTGCATTACTCAAATGCCTATCAATGCAGAGGAGCATTTTGCTGTAGAAAAGTTATTTCTAAAGATCTGCGTGCTTTGCAGATAATTTTGGAAAAATGCTTTTGGTGCATAGCACTTCTTGTAAGTCTGTAAAAAATGTTAATTCATTGGTTAAAGTGGACGCATACTTCTGTCATTTTCTGTTAATTATTGTTTTTATATGTTTTCAACATTGCACAATGTCCGGAGAACCCCACAAATCCACTACATAAATTTATAAAACAATATAATCCAAGTTCTGTTTCGAATAAATAGAATCAGTTTGGGTCACCATATAAAAAAGATACCGAGACTCTGAAAAGAGTGCAGAAAAGAGAAACAAAGATGATTAGGGGCAGTGGTGGGCTGCTGCTGGTTCGGACCGGCTTGCCCGTACCGGTATTTACGACCACTGGTTGGGCCTGCCCACCCGCCCAGGCGCTATCCCATTCTATATATCTCACGTTTTTGCTCATGCGCCCTTCCCTCGCAGCCCAGCTGCTTTCCATGCCTCGCCCTATCTACTCACTCTGGATGCTGCATGCAGGAAATTCCCATGGTTTTGCAGCCGTGTGCCATGCAAAGCGCGCAAGCGCACAAAGGAGATGTGCATGTGCACACTCATATTTTCGGTGAACCAGTTGTTAAAGTATGTGCAGTCCACTTCTGATTAGGGGCTCCAGGTTAAAAACATATGGTTGCAGGAATTGGGTATGTCTAGTGAAAAGAAGGACTGATAGCAGTGTTTCAATATTTGTGGGGCTGCCACAAAGAAGAGGGGGCTATTCTCCAAAGCACCTGAAGACAGGACAGGAAGCAATGGATGGAAACTAATCAAAGAGAGGAGCAACTTAGAACTAAGGATAAATTTCCTGACAGAACAATTAACCTGTGGAACAGCTTGCCTTCAAAAGTTGTGGGTGCTCCATCAATGGAGGCTTTTAAGAAGAGACTGGACAGCCACTTGTCTGGAATGGTATATGGTCTTCTGATTGAGCAGAGGTTGGACTAGAAGACCTCCAAGATTCTTTCCAGCTCTGTTATTCTGTTTTAAAGCATAAGCATATATAAACTTTCCAAATGAAAATAACATTTTCTCCAAATCCTGAGATTTATTACAAAGTCTGAAACAAATATTATCCTTTGGTTAAAAGCTCTCTCCCATAGTGGCAGTAGTATTTCTTTCTTTCTCACATTTACACTGCAGTGTATTAAATGAACTGAAGTAGGGGTTTAGCTGAAAGCAGAATGTTTTTCAATATTTCACTTGTGGCAACTGTGACCTCACTTTACAGGAATTGATTATCCAAAATTAAATGTTGAAAAAAATTACTGTTTCTTGAAGTAATCTTGTAGGATAACTGAGAGTTGGAAGAATTGTGTAATCTCATGAGATTTCAGCATTTTGCATCATCCAGAGAAAACCTCTGCCTTCCTGTTAAACTATGACTAGCAGTAAGCTTTGATGATGGCCTGTATGTACTGCTCTGTACTAATTATAAGTTATTATTAATTAAATATTATTTAAAAATATTTTTCAAGGTTGTCTTTGTACCACATTACCATTTATGCAGAATAGACAAGAATGTTGAGATAATTATGTCATGTGAACTTCATACAGAACATCCTTTCCTTCCATGATACCCACTAGATAACGTTAGAATTGCAATTTATTTGGAATCCTAGGAATTACAATCCTAACACATTTAAAAGACACCATCTTGGAAGAAGTCAGTGAATGATTAGTAGCTCTTTTGAACTTCCTAGATCTGCCAGGCTTTCTTTCTTCCAACCACTTTCCTGATTGATTGCTTTTGCTCACATATGGTAAAGAAACTAGAAATATTCTTAGTCTAAGAGTCTGGAGAGATTTCCTACTCTTTAGTATGTCATATCATTTCAATGATCTTGCTAGTGTTAATTGAGTCCCAGTTGCGTATTCTCTAGCTAAGAATCCTATTTACATCTACTTATCATTTCCTGTCTCTTGAAGACTGATGTATGATGGTTGAGAGAAAACCTAAGGGAAATACAGCTTCTCTGCTGGATATTAACCTCAGCTGTACTAGATGTAATGTGATAATTGATACAGATTTTCCTCATGGATTAGGAGGAAAGAGTTTTGCTGACTTTGACAGAAGAATTATATTACACCTCAAAACAGATTCTGTAAAATTACTTTTATTGAATCAATACAGTTTCAGTTTGGTTGTAGCTAGATTTCTTGCAGCGTGCTCAGGATAATTTATTAATTGGTTAATTTCTTTATAGCCAGACCTAGTCTTCAGACTTGCAGAGTTCTTGTGCTTAAAGAACTAAGCAAGAATAGCTTTGAGAGAATTCATTTTTTTCTCTTACTCTCATGTAATACTCATCAGATGTGTTTGTCCTTATTTTCTTTATTTGTTGAACATCTGTAGACTGAAATGAGACTGGAAAGGTGAAGTTCCTTCAATACATTGGCAAATGCAGAAAGATGTATATAAAATTTTAAAATAATAAAATTTATTTTAAAAGCAATAAATAGGATTGCTTTTCAAACCAATCTTGGACTCTTGCTTGATGTAAGCCAGGGGTCTTCAAACTTGACAGCTTTAAAACTTGTGGACTTCAGCTCCCAGAATTCCTCCTCCAGTCATGTTAGCTCAGGAATTCTGGGAAAGTCCACAAGCTTTAAACTTGCCAAGTTTGAAGACCCTTGATGTAAGCCAAGTGCTAAAGTTGTTTCATAAATTGAAACAGTGCACTTTTATTACAAACTAGCCGATAACCTGGCTTCGCCTGGGTATTTATGCCTTCTGCAGGGAATGCTGCAGCCTACAGTTCCCAGCGTTCCTTGCCCAATTTGCATGCCTTGCCTCTATTGGCTGGAGAACCTCCGATTTGCATGCCTTGCCTCTATTAGCTGGATTGGCCATTGCTGCCTCATCGGCTGCAGAGGCCTGTGCACATGTGCAATACAATGTTGGTGGGAGGTGTGGAGTTCAGCAGTCTTTTTTGGGGGCGAAGAAGGCCCAACTTCATTCCTGACCCCCCCAGTGTTTGTCTCCAGAGTGCAAGGTATGTGCCTGGCAAGTTTGGGCCACAAACATACACACCCACAGTCTGTTTTATAGATATAGATAAGCAGGATCAGGAATTCAAAGGTTAGAATTTTCAAACTGGGCAAATCAATTAATTCTATCTGATTGTAAATATTTTTATGTCCAGTATTTAACCAGTTTTCATTGGAATGGAGATGGATAAATAAACTTAAAAATCCTCCTTGGAAGCTTTTGCATTGCTATAAACACGTTGTACATGCACATGTTGTTAAAAAGTTGGCCTTTTTTTCTTGATTGGATGATGAATGTCAAGCCACTCGTTTAACAGTTATGAGACTTCTAACTTTGCATATTTATTACTATCTGGTTACAAGCAGAATTTTATTAAATGAAACTACTAAAGCATGACAATTGCCCTCTCTCCAATGGTAATCTTTTAAAGGGAACTATTCTTCATTGCCCTGAGCTGTAATACAGATGGTTGAATATGTGAACACATATTGTTCAAGAAATTGAATAGCTTGACTGTCTGATATAAGTTAATCAATTCCAGATTTTTTTCCATGACATCATTGCTATAACATACTTTCCTAGCAAGTATGAACAGCTGCTGTGTACTTGTTAGATGTTTTATGTTTCAGAATGTGGCAGCTTTTCTGACAGTGAGATCATAGAAGCCTAGCTTTTAACTAGGCAAAATGATGAGTCAGAATATTTTGAACAGGTTCTGTAATTTTTAAAAAGCATATTATTATAAGTAGTATCTCTTAAATGCATTACAGGTTAATAAATTGCAGGTTCAACTGACATATTAAAACTTACTCTGCATGGGTCTCTCAACTGTTTTTGAAATTAAATGCAACTTGGAAGGTTTTATATATAGTACAACAAGCGGTATTGTATCAGAGATGTTCCAAAACCTTTTATTTAATTTAAGCCATGTGTTTTGTTTACACTTTTGTGTAATGGTCCATCAAATCCAACATGATGACTACAAGAATATTACATTCTTCCTAGGGCTAAGACATTGACTGGCCAAAGATCACCCAACTGATTTTCAGGACTAGAATTCATGGCCTCTTTCTAATCCAGTGTTTTTAACTATTACATCAATTGGCTCTATTTTAAAACTTTTATAATTCTTATATTGGATGGCATTTGTCTGAAATGGTATAGGGTCTCCTGCTTCAACAGGGGATTGGATTTGAAGCCCTCCAAAGTCCCTTCCAGCTCTGTTATTCCGTTATTCTTTTATATTTCTCTCTCCTAAAAATAAGTTTGAGATTTGACTATCGGTGACTTCCTATGCCTTAGTGTTTATTCCCTACATAATTACATATGTGTAAAGAATACTCTCATTTTTATATCTCTATATCTATAATGCCATGGCAAGTTGCAATAGGTAACAATAGCAATATCCATATTTCTACAGCTTTTGCATTGGTAAATCCAGTGTTTTTCTGAAACCTTTTCCTGGAAGAGTAGGACTAGTATTAACAAATCCTTTATATTACTATAATTTTAAGATCTTATTTTCCTTTGTGGTTCCCTTACTTTCATATTTCAGAACAGTACCTTAACCACAAGCACTTTAACTACTAGGTTAATCCTAGTAATGTCATGGCCACTGCCATGCTCCTTTATTCCATAAGAAAACTCATAGAATGATGGCAGATATCATATACTGAATGTCACTAAATCAGCTGGCATCATCCGATATGTGTGATTTAAACTCAAAAATTGAGGACTTAAATCTAAGACTTATTTTGGAGAAGCCTACAGATATTATTGGGTAGAAACAAAAATAGAGGATTGATACTAGTCCTCTGTTTTCTTTTAGATCTTCCATATGTTTGTAATTCATAATGCAATTAGTGTAAAAATTGCTGTGAATTAGTTTAATTTTATTGTGAACTATACCATATAAATTCACAAATGGAAAAGTTATTAACTTTGAATATACTGTGACTCAACGATCTGCTATGCGATGGTACCTATTTCATAGAGATCAGCTTTTGTTTTAATCAAACTTTATTGTTTTAACAGAAATGCAGTCTTTTGGGTTTGTTCTGTCTAATAAATAATTATAGAAAGATGATTTCTATAATTATAGAAATTATAGAAATATGATTTCAAGTACAGTTTTTTTTTTCTTTTATTAGACATTGTCATAGAAATTTAAGGGCCAATGCAACTGTGTAAAAAATAAAGACTTTCAGAGTAAACAAAAGGCAACAGCCTTTTCATTAAAAAAAGAAGCTGGAAAATAGTAATACTCCTTCTAAAGCAGGGGTGTCAAACTCAAGGCCCGTGGGCCAGATCCGGCCTGCGGGGTGCTTAGATCTGGCTCGCGGGGCTGCCTTGGACCAGTGAAGGTCCAGCCCACGGTGCCTCTGCCAGCAAAAATGGAGCTTGAGAGGGCCACATGCAGCCCTCCCGAGTTGCATTTTCACTGGAAGAGAGGTGCAAGAGGCTGTCCCAGCTGAAAACTGAGCTCGGGAGCCTGTTTTTGCTGGCAAAGCGCTTGGGCCACAGGCGCTCCTGACATGAGTGATGTCAAGCTGGCCACGCTCACCCTGGCCACGCCCACTATTGTTGCCATCATGAATTGTTATGATTTGTTTTGCACCCTAGTTTATTTTAGCTAATAAAAAAGCTTAAAGGAGAAAAATAAATTCTTAAAGTACATTGCTTTATTTCACAAGAAGCCCATAAAAATTATTGATGTCTTTTAGATGTTGTTGTTCTGTGGTTGACTTTTAATGATTAGGATTTTGTTGCACTGAAAAAGTTGGGATATTAACTTATGAGTAAATTTTCAGAGACATGTTTTCCTGCATTTTTAAAAAGAAATAAGTATTGAGCATTTTAATGTGTATATCATGATGGAAAGCTCATTATGCAAACTGCCATATTTTCCAAAAAATAAGACCTAACCAGAAAATAAACACCAGCATGATTTTTCAGGTTGCTCGTAATATAAGCCCTATCCCCAAAATAAGCCCCAGTTAAGATCATCAGCCAGACACACATTTAGTATGTCCGTTGTATTGAATTATAAAATACGACATCATCTGAAAATAAACCCTAATATGTCTTTCGGAACAAAAATTAATATAAGACTCAGTCTTATTTTCAGGGAATACAGTATAGATTAATGATTTGCATCTGAACATGAATGTGAAGAAAATCAAGAAATGCTGCTATAAATAACTGTTAAACAGGTAACACAGCAGTTACTAAGACCAGTTAGAAACCAGCTTGTTTTTTAAAGTTATCATCATTTAGTTTTACAATACATGCAAAATAGAATAAGAAAAAAAAAGTGACAAACAGTAAATATCTTCACCGGAGATTCCCCGTCCATCCTCTCATCCAGATCATTGATGAAGATGTTGAAAAGTACTGGATCTAAAACAGATGTAGTTCAGTGATTCTGAGATCACATCTGCCAGTTCCTTCAGAACCTTGGGGTGTAATCCATCCAGTCCCGGTGATTTGAACTTGTCTAAGATGGATAGGTGTTCACTTAACCATTTTCTTCCCTATTTTAGCTTGTGTTCCTAATCTGTTTTTTTGTGGTGCTATTTTTGATAGGTTGGACTTTTTTTTCCCTTTGTGTGAAGACAGATGCAAAAAACGAATTAAGTAGTTCTGCTTTCTACCTGCTGCTTGTCATCTCCTTGCCACTTTCTCCCACCAAATACTTTGAATTTACAGTTGTACAACATAAATGAATTCTCCATATCCTTATTACGCCTGAAAGGCTGATATTAAAGCATTGGAAAGATAAATGTATGGCCCATTTCATTCAGTGGAATTTAGACCTGATTGCATTTGCCATCTATGAATGTATTGTCTATACCAGGGGGTCCCCAACCCCTGGGCTGCGACCCAGTGCTGGGCCGCAGCCCGCTTGGAACTGGGCCACAGAAGTGGTGGGTGAGCATGTGTGATAGTGCATTTGTGAAAGCGGCGCACGAGAAACCATCTTGTCTCCCTTCTGCCACATCCACTGGTTCACCAAGCTGGAAAGGTTGGAGACCACTGGTCTATAAACATAGATTTTGTATAGATCAAGGATTTAAATCTTAAGATTGTTTTTTTCCTGCTCTCCTTCTAGTCAGTGAATTATTGATCCTTCTTTTACTTTATGAAGCTTTATTCACTCGTTGTTTCTGCTTGAGGTGAGTTGCCATGGTTCCCGCTTCAGCTGTTACAAACACCTTTCTGTCCTTGTAAAACATCCTTGTCGTCCACCATCCCTGTACAACAGTTTATACATTGTACAATACATTTTTGTTCTCAACGGTCTCTTTTAGAGGAGTCACTGCCATTCAGCTACAACTTCTTCCAGTTTTGCTCCTTCTTTTCAAACCATCAGCTGAGTATTCTTGTTTTGCAATTCAGTTTTCTTGAATTCACTCTAAATGACTAGACCACTTAACATGCTGCTTTTTGTAATGACTCACTTTGCTATTCAATCAACATTGATTCAGCATCCATTCACTCCTAAGCAGAATCGTTCTCCCTTTTCATTCTACTACATGCACTTCGGCATTCCTGCTGACTTGAACTATTTCCTCTCGTGTACACAGTGCTCACATCCACAGATGTAAAGGGTGCAATTGACTGCTCTTACACAATGCCATTTTCAATTTTTGAACAACTATCATGTGCAACAAGTTACATAATAACAAATACTTTTCTTCCAGCAGTCACAATTGATAAAATTTGTTTAGCCAGTCCTTCATTTTTAGCGACATTCTTCCCAAATACAGGTAGCCCTTGACTTACGACCACAACTGAGCCCAAAATTTCAGCTGCTAGGTGAGATAGTTGTTAAGGGAGTTTTGCCCCATTTTGTGACCTATCTTGTCACAGTTGTTAAGTGAATCACTGCAGTGGTTAGGTTAATAAAATGGTTGTTAATGAATCTGACTTCCCCATTTGCTTGTCAGAAAGTTGCAAACGTTGACCCCAGGACACTGCAATCATCATAAATATCAGCCAGTTACCAAGCGTCTGAATTTTGATCTGTGACCACAAGGATACTGTAACAGTTGTTAATGTGAAAAAAGCCCTAAGTCACTTTTTTCAATGCTATTGTAATTTTGAGTAGTCACTAAATGAACTGTTGTAAGTTGAGGACTACCTGTACACAAATGTATCTGTTTGCTAATTTTCTGGAACTTTCAACTGAGTACCCTATATATTCGAGTATAAGCCGACTTGAGTATAAGCCGAGGTCCTAATTTTACCCACTAAAACCAGGTAAAATTATTGACCCGACTATAAGCCGGATCAGGAATTTAGCCCCAAAAATCAGCTGACTTTTGAGGCTAAATTGATGTGCGCACAGCGCGCGCTGCGCCCGCATCAATCTGGGCTGGAAAATGAGCTGATTTAGCTAAATTTAGCTACTGGTTCGCCCGGTAGCTAAATCGGCTGGTTTTCGGGCTCAAATTGATGGGCAAACCGGTAGCTAAATTTAGCTAAATCTGCTCATTTTCGGCCCCAGATCGATGTGGGCACAGCGCGCGCTGTGCGCGCATCAATTTGAGCCCCAAAACCAGACGATTTAGCTACTGATTTGCCCGAACCTGTAGCTAAATTTAGCAGAACTGGTAGCTAAATCAGCTGATTTTCGGGGTAAATTGATGCATGTGCAGCGCATGTTTGGCATGCACTGCGCACACATCAATTTAGCCCCGAAAATTAGTTGACTCGAGTATAAGCCGAAGGTGGGTTTTTCAGCACATTTTGAGTGCTGAAAAACTCAGCTTATACTCGGGTATATACGGTATACCACTTTGCTGTCAAATGGTGTTTGATATATTTACTGTATTTTAGGTCCTTATTTTGTTACATAATACAATCAAAATCCACTACATCTGAGTTTTCTGCTAACAATAATGCATTATCTCCATAAAAGTACATGCAATTTATATCTCCAATCAGCAGTTCCCTTGATTGTAAGTCAAAAGGTACCTGTATTAATATGAATTATTATAATTAAATTCTTAATAAAATTTATGTATAAGTTCACTTTGTGAAGTTGTTGTGGCCTGCCAAACTCAGCCAGTGAGCAGTTTGGGGAGGAACCTAGGCCAGTCCTGGAGTCTGGGGAAGGCTCTGATGGGTGCTCTGTGTTGGAGGCAGAGATAGGGCCAGGGCTGTCCGACATTTATAGATGCCTTCAGAGTCGGAGATAAGTGGGGAAGAAGAACAGCTGGAGCCTGTTCCAGATGCGCGTATGCACAGAGCTGTCAGAAGAATGGAACAACTAAGGAACAGGTCAACTCGGAAGAAAAGGCACAAGTGGATGCTGAATGCCCCTCCCATAGAGAATAAATAGGAGCAAAAGGGGATGGGTGTTTGCTGGAGACAATTAGTTCACTTATTATTGTGAAGATTTGATTATCTGAGTTTGTGCCTCAGACTCCTTGCCAAGTATTTCCTTTTACAGCATTGCGACTGGAAGCTCTCAGCCTGGCAACTATCCAAGGACTGATAAGTTCTGTTCTTGCACTTAAACCTGGGAAGGATTATTGCAGGGACTTTTCTGGGTGTGAATGCCAGGAATTCACATTAACCAAATAAAAAGAGTTTTTTTCGGGACAAGGAGTCTGTTTCGTGATTCTGTTCAGCCTGGGTCAGAACAGAAGTGTACTTATTTATCTACTTGCATTTTCATGCTTTTGAATTACTAGGTGGTCAGGAGGTAGGCGAAGACGTGTCGCACAGCATTCGGGTCTCAAACCCGGGCTGTTGACTTTCCAGCCTGGGAACCCAAGCATCCTAACACTCTGCAATGTCATGTTGGCCAAATGACCACGGAAACATCTTCAGACAGCGCTGGCTCATGACCTTGAAACAGGGATGAGCACTGACTATAGTCAGTAATGACTAGCGGAGTAAAATCTGAAGGGGTCCTTCCCCTTCCCTTTCTCTTCCCCTTCCCTTTCATCTCCCGTCTCCTCCTCTTTCCTCCATCTGGAAGGCATATGATTGAGTTGTTTTGCAATATTGACTTGGAACAGGAACATTTCCATTATTTCACAGATAAAACTTGGGGATCTTTTTTGGTTTAGTGACCAATAGGGATCCATGTCTTGCACTAGATTTCATATAATCTGTGAGAAATTAATTTTCTGGGTCACTACAACTTGTTGCTAATGAGAACTTTGAATAGAAGGTGTTTTCCATACATTTTTTTGGGGGGAAATAAAACACTCATAGTTCTTGGAAGAAAACATGCGAAGTTCCTAGCTGATCAATATTTTCACATCCTTGAGACAGAAAAGATGGTGTAAGCTTTTCAGTTCATGTAAGCTTTTGAGTTCTCAGTTGGTGAGGTATCTAAAGAATAGAGAGGAAGGAAAGATGGAATTTTATATATACCCTTTTGCCATGTTGACGGTGGCATTATACATCCATTCAATTTTATGAGCCTAATTAATAATATTTATATATGTGAAGTTGGGAAGAGAATTGGAGAATAGCTAGTTTCTCCACCTCCTCTGCTTTCTTGTTTTCCCCCTCTCCCCTGTTCCCCAGAGTTTTCTTTTTTCAGACGAGTCTTATAATTAGTCTTCCGTTCCTGATCTGAGTCTTCATGAAAAGGCCTACAGCCTCTGTAAAATTGGCAGCAAAATGGTATTTTCCAGCCTGGCGGAAAGTGGCAGGTAGGGAAGCCAATTCATGCCTTTGTCTGAGCAGCTGAGAGACTTGGCCACTGAGTCATTCCGAGGTATACAATAACACAGACCAGTCTCATGTGCAAATGAAGGAATGAACAAGTGCCTGGAAATAATCTTTATAGACCTATGTAGCAGTACTGGAAAAAGAAGCAGAGACACACATATATATGAAGAAATGGAATCAACAGCAACTATGGACTTAATTTTAACTTGGACTTGGAGCAGGGCTTTGTACTTCTTCTGTTTATTGTGTTTAAACCTATCTTCTTTTCATCTATTAGGTTCAAAGGGCTTCTTATGGTTAAGAAGAACAGTCTTCTAGCAACACAGTGGAAATCGGCTAAAGGAAAGATTGTGAAGGTATATAACCACTTTTTATTCCGTTGTTTGTTTTCATTTCTTCATTTGTAATGAGGACTGATTGCATGCCACTGTTTGAGTGAGCAAAGCTGCCTTCATAGGTTTGTGATGTACTGCCATTGTTTCCGTTCATGGGATTACTGTATGAAAACTCCGTTGGTTGAAAACTGTTTTCTTACGCCTACAGTTTTGGAGCTTCTGCTTTCAAGAACCAGTTGTCATTCTTTTGCATGTGTACTGGGTGCATCCGGATGGAATGGGACAGGGGTGTTAAACTTGGTTTCATTGTGGGCCACATCAGGTTCTGTTTGACCTTGGGGGGGGGAGTGGCTAGCTCGACATCACTCATCGAGGCTCCGTTTTTAGCCGCGACGGTCTCCTGCAGCCCTCTGGTAGCAAAACTGGAGCTGGGGGAAGCCGTAGAGAGCTGCAGGAGGCCATCGTGGCCGAAAACGGGACCAACACAGTTTCCTTGAGCTCCATTTTTGCTGGCAGAGAGCTGCAGGATGTTGTCCCGGCTGAAAACACATGACCCTCCCGAGCCCCATTTTTGCTGGCAGAGGCACCGTGGACTGGTCCTTCGCTGTTTCCGGAGCGATCCTGCGGGTCAGATTTTCCACAGGCCTTGAGTTTGACACCCCTGGAATGGGACAACTCTCCACGGTCAACCCGCCACAACCAACTCATTGCGGCCAACTTGCTGCGGGACAGCTTGCCATGGCCAACTTGCCATGACACAACACACTGTGGAACAATTCAACAATTTAAATTATTAAAATAATTAGGAAATTATTTAAATGTTTGTCATTCACATTTAATTTTGTTGCCCCTTTTGCATCCTTTCTTAATTATTCTGTTCCACCATTTCTTTGATATTAGTGTAACTCTTGTTCCGCAAGGAGCTGTGCTGTGGCGAATTACCATGGTGAGTTGATCCACCACCACATTAGTTTCAGTGCTGGTAACCAAATCTCATTTCAAATATTAGTTTGTTTTTTTTAAAATCAGACGTTATGTAGCTGTTCAAAATGCCACTACTTTATTTCCTCTCAAGATTCTTATGTATTCTTTTCATCTAAATTCCAATGAACTTGACAGGCAAAAAAATCTTCAAAAGAGTGAAGTATAGTATCATTCCCTTGCATGTATTTTTATTTTGCTTGACTCAACCACTTACCAGTGTGTTTCATAATTGATTAGGATTAAATTGAATTTAAACAATTTGTGTCTGCATGACTTGGATCATTTCTGGGTCTGGTGTTGTCAATAATGCTAATATAAATTGACCCGAAACAATGGGAAGAATAATCCAGTTATAGTACTTTTGGAAGAAAAAAAGAACCTGGCTTCATTTTATAGGATGTTTCAAGGAATATACATTTTGTAGGAAGGCTTATATCAAACGATATAAAATTCATGTGTACATTTCACAGTGGGAGAAAAGCCACTTAAAATCTCTTCATTGTGCAAATGTTTTAGACTACATATTTGGATAGCCTGTCATTGTGAATTATTGTTAGTTACAGGTAGCCCTCGACTTAACCACAATTGAGCCCAAAATTTCCGCTAAGTGAAATATTGGTTAAGTGAATTTGCCCCATTGTATGACTTTTCTTGCCAAGTTGTTAAGTGAATCACTGCAGTTGATAAGTTAGTAACAAGGTTGTTAAGTGAATCTGGCTTTCTCATTGACTTTGCTTGTCAGAAGGTCGTAAAAAGTGATCACATGAATCTGATATAGATCAACTGTCATAAACATGAATCAGTCGCCAAATGTCTGAATTTTGATCACATGACTATGGGGATGCTGCAAAGATCATAACTGTGAAAAATGGTCATGTCACATTTTTCATTGCTGTTGTAACTTTGGTCACTAAACAAACTGTTGTAAACCAAGGACTACCTGTACTGTATATTGTATTTTTGTTATTAAGGAAGAGTGTGGGGTTTTTTTTGCCCTTTTTTCTCAGATGTTAAATAAATCGGCTGATTTTTGTTTATATGTACTGTCCTAAGGCATAGCTGCATATAGAGAAAATGCACATTTTCTCTATATGAAGCTAATGATCTTATTACAGTCTGCAGGCATCATATGATTTTTGTTTCCATGTGAAAAACAAAACGTGTGTGGAAGTGAAACCTCTAATTTGAGGTTTAATTTTAAAGTATTTCCAAACTTCTATTTTATCAAAATGGTAAGAATGTATGTGAGAAAGTGGGAGAAATTATTCTGTTCATGAGACATCCAACTCATACCAAAATCAGGATGATAAAAATTGATGCTGCGAATACCCTTTTGAGACAGTCACTTTGATTTGTGAAGATAAATTGCCCCTTGAGAATAACCATTTCATTTAGCAGAGATCCAGTTATGTTTCTGTATCCTTTATGGTCCAGATCAAGTTACCATAAACCCTTATGTTTAAAAACTTCTTTCCCACCCTGAAGGTCAGCATATCCTGTACTTAGTGCCAAAGCATTGAAGCAGGACCTGCTTTTGTTGAGGACTGAAATAAACCAATGAGTGGTGGTTATTTATTACATATCTCCCTGCTTCCAGGAGTGTAAAGTATGAAGTATGACTTTTAATTAACAAGCCCATTGTCCCTGTGCCTTGACGTGGAAAATTACATATCAGTTTCTGTACTGGTTAGCTGACGATGCCATCGTTCCTGGTGACAATGTGTAATCACTTTCTTCATTTTCCATCATCTGTTTTTGGGCTTTTCCCATACATTGTTAATTAGCAAACTGTAACAAATGACCAAAGATGATTCTATGCAAGAAGTGACCATATTCCATCACATGCTGTTGGGCTGCAATCATTTGCCAGCCCATTGATGTTTGTTAATTTTTTGAAATGCGATTTCCATGTTTATAATCTGCTAGTAAATCGAGTTTGGCAAGTCAAATACATTGGCAAAGTCAAATAAGTTGGAGAAGCAAAGTGACCTGAATTCTGTTGGAAGCTTTTGAAGGTTGCTTCACTTTGTAATGAGATTCATTAGAATGGAAAAATTCTGGCTAATTATTAATAGGGAGCCTTTGAGGAATTGTGGTTTATAAACTCTTTCTTGGTGCCAACTTAAGAAATATGGTAGCTGCTAATATTTAGCTACTAAATCCCTAAGACAGGAAGGGGAAAAGAAGAAAAATGGAAGTACAAGCATGTGGAGAATTGAAAGAAGGTATTTAGGTGGAGTTGGTGTCATTCTTTCTTAAGTTTGTGTTAATTAAATACAGAGAAATAACATTCATGAATGCTACAGCAAGATTCATATGAGAAAATTAACCAAGCATAACATACTGAAAGTCTACGCAGGTGATATCTAGAGCTACTGGTTGTACATTAGATGACAGCAAATCTGCCTTTCAGATGAGCTAATACTTGTATACATTTTTGAGAGATGAGGGCACGTTCCCTCATGGACTTTGGCAGCTATATGGACAAATTTGGAAATTATTTGGGAAGTGGTTTATCTTTGCTTTCTTCCTAGGGCTAAGAGAAAGTGGCTGGCCCATTATTTTACCATTTACTTCAGAAGGATGGAAGGCTGAGTTGACCTTGAGCCTGGTGGGATTTGAACTTGCTAAATTGCAGGCAGCTGGCAGCTA
>JANHJO010002951.1:71314-81332 GCA_032468235.1 Pseudoxyrhopus heterurus
GAAATAGTTAGAGGGGGTTTTGTAGCCAAAACAATAAAGTTTTCCTGTGGGAACCAAGGACATTCTGACAGGTGGCTGGCCAGAGGAGGAGCAAGTAACCAAGCGACCGGGCAGCCCTTGGATTGGACAGTGTGACCAGTGACTTGGGGGGGGGGAAGGGGAAATTTTTACTTTTAATCAAGTGAAAGCCACAGGAAATTTCAAAGTCAGCTTTCACCAGTTTGTGCCAACATGGTGTATCCAATAAACTGTTCTTTGGGGAGCTTGTGTGCCTCGAAGTTTTGTTTTCTATGGGTGCATTACTTGGAACGCTGACAGGTATTTTTCCTCTATGATAGAAAACCATTTGGGCATATTAAAACCCAAATAAACCCAAGTAAATGGCCTCTAGCATCTTCAGCGACATCACCAGAGAATGTAAGCTGGAATTTGCAGCTCAATGGTCACAAACATCTGATATAACACTGTGTTTCTCAAGTATATAAATAACAACTAATATCGGATATCTGTAACTTTTTGAAAGTTTCAGATATCCAGATAAATATTAAAATGTTACAGTACCATAGAAGGGAAAGAACTACATCCATATTTAGATTACTCACAACTGCTGAAGCACTGATTTTTACTATTAGCTGAAAATGAAGTTAATGGCAAAGCATTTGTTTATGTGGTGCTTGTTATAATGCTATTATGTGCAATATATTTGTACATAAACTGTTGTAGTAAGAAACCTGGTTGCTGTGGTATATTTTTCCCCCTTATCATTTATACTTCTGTTTAACTTTATATGTATACATGCAAAGTTCCTAGAAGTTTAAAAGCAGTGTGAAGATAGAAGAATAAATAGTTTGTATGGTTTAATTCACATCTGCCATGAATAGTATTTGGAAATGGTTTCCCTCCACCCAACTAATCTCTTCGCCATAACCCAACTAATCTCTTCGCCCTCCACCCAACTAATCTCTTCGCTATAACAACCAGATCCTTTAATTCCAGCCCATCTTTCTTTCCCTTTTAACTCTTAGCCATTACCCATGTGCACAGTACAATAATAGCATTTAAACAAGTAAAACCACTCATATATATTTATTAAAGAGGAAACTATTTTCATGGTGCACATGATTAATCACAGAATATTGCAATGGTAGCCAATAAATGCAATTTCATGCAAATCCAGTTACTCTGTACAGACCATAAGAATAATGATGTTTGTTTAATTAAAAGAGCATAATCTAATAATTGTATGAGGGTAGATAAATCGTTGTGCTCGGGAGCTGTCCAGAGCTATTTTGTGGGCTTAAAAAAATAGCTTAACTGAAAAGATGCCTCTATAAAAACTGATTTTATAACAACATCAGTGATGTAAATAGGAAAAAAAATATCTCGAGCTATTATTGATCTTACAGCTGCTGTTCTTTTAACCACATTAGCGTATGGCTCTTCCATTCTTTGGTTATTTTCCTTTTTCAAAGAAACTCAGCAAATGAAAGAAGTCTGAAGAGCTTCCAGACATGTGTAGAGTACAACAATTATTCATGACATTCCCAAAACGTTTGGGAGGGTTAAAGACTGCAAGACTTAGGAGGTTCAGGAGCTACCTTTTAAGGATTTATAGTGACTTTTTTGTATCAAAAATGCTTCCCATGAGAATGTTTTGATGACAGACATCTTTCAACACCGTTACCAGCTTTTATAACTGATGACAACACTCACAAACCCAATAGTGTTCTGAACTATGCCACACTGTCCTCCGCGATGGGCATAATATATGCTTCTCTGAACCATTGCATGTACATCTGCCTTAGTGCCCCTTGGAATTCAAATTTTGGTCATGAAAATGAACTTTACCATTCTCAGTATTATTATTTAGAGGGGAACTATGTATAAACTCAATTAAGTCTTCCAGCTTGATCATATTCAGATTCTCATATAATAATGATTATTTTCCTGGAAGTAGAAGATTGACCCATAGGCTATGTCATGTAAGACAACATACGTAGATGGGTCCAAAAGGATTCCATTAACGCTTCTTTAGATGATTACATTGGGGAAAGTGGTATATAATAATCTGATTTATTATAAACCTGAAGTTCAGGATATTCATCAAGTGACGTAGTAATTAAAAATTAGTTGGGGAAAGTAAGATCAGAATATTAAGACTTTCTCCCTCTCTGCCTGTTTCTCAGACAGAAGTCATATGCTCCAGCGGTGCATATGTTTTCTCAATATTTTCTGCCTTTTGTCTCAAATGCCATTTGCTTGAGATGAGTGGTTATAGAAATTGAATAAAAATAAATAAATAAACGCCACTTATGGAAGAGCTATTTGGATATGGGAGAAAAAAGAAGGACATATATTAATTAGCAATCTACGTTGGTGGCAGTTATCTTAAACGGGCACAATTCCTGCAAAAGTTATTCTTGGTTAAGCCTGCATTTTTTTTAAAGTGGAGGCACAGTGAAATCTTGAGCCTTCTGTATTTAGTATATTTACTGTATATGCTCTTGAGAGGTGGGGAACACCTAATCCCAACAGTATTTATCTCAGGAGTTTTTTCTCCCTCTGACAGTATAAATCAAACAGAGATACTCTTCAGTTAAAAACATTCAGCTTCCTTTCCTGAGCGTTTCTTCTGTGGGAGTGTTAGAAATATTTGAAATATAAGCAAAACAAAGTGCAGGAAGGTTTTTGGAATCTAGTCAGAAAAAGAAATGTACAGCAAGAGCTTCTGTAGTTTACTTCTCTTCAGAATGCTGGATTGAAATGTGGCACCAGAAGCTGGGAAGAATGAAGCCTGCTTCAATAATAACAAGAAGAAGGATAAGAAGAACAACCCCTCAGCTTCTTTTTGGAATGATACATTTGCTTTTATAAAAGATTTGTATTTATTTGCTCGGCTGGAAGCAAAGGCATCTGCAAACATTCTGCTTTCTGTTCAGTTGGTTCTATGTGTCACCAGATTATTTTGTTTTCTGTTGCTATTTACTTTGCTTTTATTTATGAGTCTCCAAAATGCCACCTTACTAGGAATATGTTATTATAACAGCATTAAAAACTAATCAGATACCTCTGTATTTGTTCTGTTTATGGGTCACAAAGGACATTTTGTGTTTGAAAAACATAGAGAGACCAGTAGTTTGTGTTTAAGCAAAACCTTTGGCGGTGGGTGGGGTTTGATGCAAACATGTTTCACGCATGAAACATGCAAAGAGCATTTTTCTGTTCACCTCACTTTCTTTAACTTTGGGAAAGGGGACAAAATGTTTCTTCCATGTTGAATTTTGGTTTTCAGCTCTCAGAATTCCTGTCGGGTATGACCAATTTTTAATATTAAGGCTTTAAAGTGGCATGTCCAAATATTTTCATGATATTATGCAATTTTGCTAGAGAGGGATCCTTCACAAGTTACGGAGAAACAGAGGAAGCTGCCTTCTATTGATGCAGGTCATTTACTCTCAAACTAAATATTATTGTTACTAGTTGTGCTTTCTAAAGGTGCGGAGCAGGATTTGGGGGGCATTCCCTGGAGATGTTAGGATTTAATTCAGGACCTTCTTCAGTATGCATGCAAAAGAAAGAAAAAAGATAAAGATAATCCTTTTGCACTGAGCCAAGTTGGTACTCGTAGAAAAAAAAGATGAAGTCAGAAAAAGTTGGTGCTTTAGGTTTTTTTCTATACCCAGGTAGTCCTTGTTTATAGACCCCTTTGTTTAATAACTGCTCAAAATTATGACAGTATTAAAAAAAAGTTGTTCTGATCTAGCTCCCCAAACACAACAAACCCTCTGACGTGAACTCAAAAGATTCCTTTATTAGAAATGCAGGCAGCCCCAGCAAAAAGTTTCTCTTGCAGACTAACAAGTCCATTCATCTGGAAGATGATTAGCTGAAGATGAACACCTATTCCTCTCCACCTCCTGTCTTTTATCCCCAGAGCCGGGGACGGCCTCATTAGCAGCGGTGGCTCTTCCTTCCCCAGGATCGGCCCACGGCTTTCCACTGTTCTCCTCTTCTCTGCCTTCTGCGCAGCTGCGCATCAGGCACTGGACCCAGCTGTTCCTCTTCTTCATCAACCACCTCTAGACCTGGGGGTTGTTGACTCTCCATTTGAGGACTGACGGATGGCCCAGGCTCTGCCTCTGTCTCTCTCTCTCTCTGCCAGCTCCATTCCCTCTCCCCCTCAGAGCTCCCAGGTTGCCCTGATGCTGACCTGACTCCCACGCCGCCTCCTGTTCCTCCGATTTGGCTGCTGGAGGGGCCAGCGGTCGAAAGGCCACAACAAAAGCTTTATGGCCAATGCATGCATTTACAACCATCGCTGTGTGCTGTGGTCACGTGATCGCCAATTTGAATGTTTCACAACTGGCAAGCAGAGTTAATAGAGTAGGTGGAAATAAAATCATAAGTCACAGTCACATCATATTTCACTTAATAACCAAAGGGGATGTGGGGTTGTAAGTCTATTCCAATTATGTGATGTTTCACTTCATGGCCAAAGAGAAAATGAGGCAGTAAACCCATTGCAGTCACATGATATTTCGCTTAGCAACCCGAGTGCTTAGCGATGGAGTTCCCAGTCACAATTATGGTTGCTAATGGTTGCCTAGGAGAGGAAGAGTTAAGATTTAGCAATCCCTAATATGTGCAGTAAGATTTTAATATCAAATAACTTTGCAATTGTGTTTATTAATTTTCTTCTATCATGGGCACATTGATTAAATGAGTTTACCTTTGAATGATAATTGATTGGTTAAATGTGATTTTGAAACCTAGTTTCAAACCTGTTATCAGTTACAATGAAGAGTGGGAATGACCATTTTCCTCACTATAGATCAGTTTGAATGAATCTCTTTGATGTTTGTCACAATCCCTTTTGAAAAGATTCCAGAATCCTACACATTTGAGTAAGGATTCATTGTGCTTTCCACACATATTTTTTTGAATTGTCACGCCTGTTATTTCAGGCATGTTTGTATAAAACCTGAAAATATTTCAGTGCAAATATCAACCAGAAATACCATAACCCAGATCAACATATTTTATGAAAGGAACTTTATGTTTTCGATTTCACAAACTTAATTAGAATGAATCTTGGTAAGTGTAACTGATTTGCCCATTTGCTAACACATACTTTAAAGACATGTAGTATAAATGTTAGCATTCATTCCTCTGCCAGGAGAAAAACAGAAATGAAAGCTGCAATAAAAGGTTCATTTGGGTAAAATACAATGTAATATAAACCTAAGGGTACTAATCTTTAGCATAGTTAGTTCATTTGAATATGCCAACTGTTTTTATTGTAGCAAATGAATATTACCGGTAGCATTCATATAGCACTTCTACTGAGTTCATTAAAAGAATCCAAATACATTTGAGTAAAAAGTGAAAGGATATGTTACTTGTAAGAACTATCTTAATAGTCTTTTATTATTTTTTTCTTCTGAACTTAGTCTACGGAGAATAATAGGCAGTTAAACCTCATTTTCAGAGTCCTTTGCATAATTACTGTGGGGAGTATATGAAAGTGAATGGTCCATATTTAGAAATTATTTGTGGTGCTTCAGGAATTGTGAAATGCTTCAGATAAAATTCAGAAAAAAATTATTTAGAAATATGCAGAACATGAACACTACACTTAAAATATCCATCAACTCTGGAAACAAATCCAGAGGCTTTAAGGAGTCACAGATAGTTGCTTCTTTCATGTGCCAATGTGTTCTAAAGCAATTTTTCTGAAATGTGTGGCTCTACTCATCTTTTTTTTCTGTTTCTTCTTTATTACAAAAATCTATCAAAGTCTTTCATGCTCCACTTCTTATCTGATAGGTTTTTTTTTTTAAAAAAAAAACCCTGCATTTAAAAAAAACCCTGCAACTCTTCAAAGCCACCTTTTTATTCATGTGACTGCATATGTGTTTTCATTTGTATTTTTAGATTATCATAAATAGATGTTGAAGAGAAAGGTACACAGTGGTAAAGTCCCTTGTACCTTTTGCCAGTTCATAAAATAGCCCTGAGAATACCATGTTCCTTCATATTCTTTCTTTGAAACCTCCCAATTTGCACTTCTCTTTATTGCTCTTAGCTTCCAATATTCTGTAAATTCTTTACAAAAGAACTTCCTGTTGGAATCATTGATTAATTTTCCCCCAGAATATTCATTCCCCCCAATTAATTTTTTTTATATTATTAAAGCTTACCTTGGGATATGTTTATGAAGAGTAGGATGCAGATAATGAGGCTGTATTCCTGTAGCAGATGCCCTCAAACTGTTTTGAATCCATTTGGGGGTTGAGAACAAATTAGAGTTCTTAATTGGGAAGGTTAGATATGAAAAGTGGAATCACTGTTACCCCTGCTCTGCTTGGACAGGTAAAGTAAGAAGGAAAGTCTGGTTTTGTGTGTACAATCTTAGACCACTGTAGAGTATGTCTCATTCTGGCTGAGCCGCTATGTAGGACCGATTAGCAAGATGCATCTATAAACATCAACTAGCAGTAAGAAGACATGATAAAACTTCTTAATATCACAACACATGGGCAGACTCAACCAAAATTTCAACTGGGAAGCTGTGTGCATCCTAGATCAAGCTAAATCCCAAAACACTAGGGGATTCCTGGAAGTTTAGCATTCGGATATTGTTTCAAAAGCCAAGAAAGAAACACTAAAACACCAAAACTGATGCCCTCCAACAGCCTACAACCAGATTAGACTTAGAATAATTTTATTGTCACTTGGAATGTATACTAATCAGCATAAATTAAAATAAAATTTCGTTGCATTCAGCTATCAAAGGGTCTTCACCTCTAATATACGCCTCTAAAATCATAAATAGATCAGCAGGGATTAAAACCAGTCAAATAATCAAGCAGAAATACTCTAATCGAGGCCACCAAGGAGAAAGCCACACTCCCAACAACCCTGCAAGTCAAGCTACTGTATCTAAATAAGGAGCAAGCACTGATGATGTTACCTAGTCAGGTAATGAAACGTTTGCCAGCAAACAGCAAAGCTCAGAGAGCACCAAGGACACAGAAAATAGTATAAACTGAAGCTACCATATTTTTGTGCAATACAAAAATGGCAAGGGACAAGTTGTAAAAAGGGAGATAAAATGTTACTGGTATGCCATAATACCAACTAGGTGTATTGTATGAAGAAAACAGTTAATTTCTATCCCTGCAGGAGAAAACATAAAGGAAGGCGAAAATACCTAAACTGTAATTATCACTAAAGTATAATTATTTATCCTATACTTAAAGGAATAACAGTTAATGTAAATAGGACTTCTGAGAATGGGTTGGAAAGTATTAAGCATACTACTTTATTAGGATACACACTTGGTTTTGTTAAACTACATTATCTCAATCACTAAGAATCTGGCTGTCTTCTTTCCACCTACATCAGATGTGGTTCACTGCATTCATCTAACATTGTTTTGTTATAACTACTTAATACTAATCCTTGTTTCTGCTCAGTTCTTTTTTTTTTAAATGAGTAAGTCATCAATAGAAAGGCAATAATAGTACTTTCCATCCTACCGAAAGGAAATCCTTGTGTTCTCAAGGGAAGGAATTACCTCTAGCATTTATGTGTATGTTGATAGCTCAGGCATTCATAAGTGGACAAAATAATTGAACACAGACAAAAGGAGATATTGGTTAGCTCTGTGGATTACATGAGATGACGTAATGAAATGATTGTGTGATGACAAAAATACGTAGAGTGACTTGGTTAGGATTTTTTGGATTTTCTCTTCCATATGCTCTTGTGATATGTGACTTGCACATTTTTAAAAAAATATTTTGGACTTGGTTTTACAGAGGTTTTATATTCAAATATTGTAGGTGAGAGTTCTTCAACCTAGTTCCTTCCAGGTGCATTAGCATATAATTTTTAATTCATCACAAGCTGATATGTGCATAATGGACAATAAATTGAGATTTACTGCCAGGGACTCCACTTTCAGAAGCCAGAATTGAACTTACGTCATTTTAGCAAATACAGTGGAACCTCGGTTCGCAAACGGTTTCCGATCAAAAAAGCCAGCCGAGTTTTGAATCGGTTCCTGACTCACAACTTGGTTGGCGAACAAAAAACAGCACAGAAAGATTCCTTTCCACACCATTTTCCCTTCTGCACATGCACAGAATTGTCTGCATATGCGCAGTGAGTGTCGCTTCAGAACGCAACCAAATAGGTTCTCACCCGCAGTCCGGGAACAGATTGCGGTCACGAACCAAGGTTTTACTGTACATGTGTTTGCAGCATTTGTTTAGAGAAAGAAATCATTGCCCTACATCATTATAAGAAGACAATAGGACTTCAGATACATTTGTGATTTATATACCAGTGTATTTCAAGGCACTAGGAAGATATCATAATATAAATTGAAATAATAAATGTGTCAATAGAAAAATATTTTTAAAAGAGAGTGTGCATTGCATATCCAGAAGAACTGACCAAAAAGAGCATAAAATCCCTTCAGTTGAACAGTCTCCACGTTTCCAGGCTTTGCACAATGTAGGGAAAGGAGGAGGGATGGTTTATAAAGATGTTTGTAAGAAGTCGGCAGCATTCGTGTAATATTCCTTTAGGGAGGGTTGTGTAATGCCCAGAGGAATGTGTGGGTAGTGGGATCAGATTCCAGACAACCTGAGTTGTTTTCAGTTAGTGACATAATGCACACCTGGGCATTCTCACTTCTGGCCTGCCATTGTAACACCTGACACTTGCAACCGGAGAGTAGATCTTGTGCAAGCTTTGGATTCTTTGTTTGTTGATGGAGAAATAGGAATTACAATTTGGTTTAATTCAACTGATAATACTGAAGTCTTTTTCCTGGCTGGTGTGTGTGTGTGTGTGTGTGTGTGTGTGTGTGTGTGTGTCTTCCAGATTAATTGCAATTTCAGCTCTCTTCTACAAAAAGTGATATTGAGAACATAACCAATTGGAGAAATATAATTTCAGCAGTCATGTATTCCTTGTTTGAGTTTATCATGAAGCAGAGTAATGATCACCTTGAGACAGCCAGTTGGAATAAAAAAAGGGATTTAATGAGATGATAAATTTGGAGGTGGTCCAACATTTGGCACAGAGTTGCAGGATTATACAACTTACAGTTCTCCAAATGCTGGATTCAAATAGCTCCAGTGAGCATGATTCATGTTAAAATTTAAAATGCTGATCTGTAGGCATATGGATTGAATAGCTTTAGAAGCAACAAGCAAAGCAATATGTTCAAAAGTAGAATCCAGACAAACTGGGACAAACTGTTAAAAAAATAATTCTTTCTACTGAGTCTGTCCTGAATTCATTGAAAGGAAGTAAAGGGATGCATGCAAGCATCACAAAATTTAAATTAAAGCATACATAAGTGATAGTGTCTAAACTGATGATGAACGTGATCCTCAGCAGAAACATCAGTTCAATCCATTGCAGCTGAAGGAGAAGATAATTTAAAATATGATTAAGCCATATTCTAATTTTTTTTTACATCGAGCCCTTGGGATAGATTTACAATAACCCATCTCCAAGCTATCCAGATTCAAATTATCTTAATTTGGACACATTGTGTGAGAACCTACATCCCATCTGTGATTGAAAGATGGAAGAGGAAGTGGAAGAGGAAGAGGAGGAAGAGATGAATTCAGTTACAGCAACAGTGACAGCAACAGTGACAGCAGCATGTAAAGCAGGAGTGTCAAACTCAAGGCCTGTAGGCCAGATCTGGGTGCTTAAATCTGGCCCGTGGGGCTGGCCTGCAGATAGCAAAGACTAGCCCGCGATGCCTCTGACAGCCAAAACAGGGTGCGCAGGGCCCTGTGCGACCCCCCCGCGCCCTGTTTGGCCGGCAAAGTCCTGCAGGAGGCCGGCCAGGCTGAAAATGGAGTGCAGAGGGGTCTGAAAATAGGGTGCTGGCAGGTGCTGTAGGATGCGTCCGAACCATCTCCCCCCCCGCCCCCCCCGCCCCCGGCTGGCCCGTTGAGGAGAACTACAATGCTGATCCGGCCCTTGA
>JANHJO010002952.1:55592-67874 GCA_032468235.1 Pseudoxyrhopus heterurus
GGGCGGGCGGTGGGCAAAGAGATTGGCCTGAAAAATATTTCTGAACCCACCAGTGGGGCTTAGTAGTTGGAATGTCGGACAAGGAGTAACCTTCAAGATATTGTGGATATTTGAACATGTTCTAGCCAATCCTGGTTCTAGCCAATGCTAATTACCTAAGTTATATTTTGAGCTATTTGTTAGGACTGATTTGTTCCTTGGTTGTCCCTGGAATTCTCAGGAGTTCTGTCCAATGCCAAACTTCAAAAGCATCAATATTGTTTCTATCCTGCTTTCCAAAGTCTTTTGCTTCCATAGAATGCCAGAGGGAAAACCATTGCCTGGAGACAGGCTTATCTGTATATGTACGTTTGTGCG
Organism: Pseudoxyrhopus heterurus; assembly: GCA_032468235.1. Lineage (NCBI taxonomy): Eukaryota > Metazoa > Chordata > Lepidosauria > Squamata > Pseudoxyrhopus > Pseudoxyrhopus heterurus. Next base: position 55,950 of record JANHJO010002952.1, read on the forward strand.
TGTTTGTGCATATATACATACAAGCAGACACATATAAAACTCTCTATATCTCGCTTGTCCGTGCTCTCTCATATACACAGAATCTTTTTGGAGTTGTTATGGCATCTGAATTCAAGAAATGAAAATGAAATATACGCTTACGAAGTGAAATTATTATATATACAGTTAAAGCATAAGAAACACCCAAGAACAACAAAAGGCTTTTATTAAAACAATCCTTTTATTACTATACTTATTTTTAGGGCTTTTTGACCCACCTTTATCCCGACTGTTACAGTACCACAGTCAGATAAATGCTGTCTCACACCCTAGAAATTGTTGGTCTAAAACTCAGTAGGAACATTAAAAAAAAATCTTATTATTCTTTCCAAGCAAGAATTTTTGGCAATTTCCAAGGACTTGAGATAGAGGAGCTTCACCCCTGCTTCCAACAGCCCATAGTTTACATCAAACATCTGTAGTCCATCTACTGAAGCTCAACAACAATCCCTTGGTGAATATCAAGTTTATAGTGTTTCCCAGTACATTTATAATGGATCTGCTTTAAATCTGGCATCGATGAGAACAAAGACCTCAGTAGTTCAGCTTTGGGAGGATTATCTTCTACAGTCTATAGTGAGGCTGCTGTCTCAGACATAGGGCTAAATAGCTAGAAGACTCCTGAGGTGATGAAAAATGAGGAGAAGGATATGGAACTGGACTCAGGCTTTTGACCTGCTCATTGAATGATGGGCCCTGAATCAAGAGGGCTTTTCAGTCACCAGCCTCCTACTCAAGTGGCTGGATTTATCCTGCTCAAAGTCTTCTAGTTGAACAGACATAATAATATAAATTGTTACTGTGGCAGCTGCTTGGCAGAGTCATTCCAACATTTCAGATGGCAGCGTATATCTTAATGAAAACAGTTTTTTTTTAATTATGCAAAAGAGGCAGAGACTAAAGGACGTGCTTTTCATTTCCCTATGTTCAGTGGTTGTAAAGGGAGGAAATCTGTTTCTGTGAAAATTCTGGAAATCGCTAGACTTGCCAACATCGCTCTGCGATGAAGAAGAGGTTTCTTGATACCTGTCAAAGTTTTAAAGTGACATCAGCGTAATCAATGTACTATTGGCTTTACTGTGAACAGAAATTGGATAGCAGCATCTTTTAAAAGGAGATCTGAGGAAGAGAAGGTAGAAGTGGACCATAGCTATATGTCTATGCACCAGTTTAGATGGAAGGGGAGATGGTCATAATTCAGCTTAAGCTTCTTTCTTCCCAAACAGACTCCAAAGTTATCATGACTCATTTCCCCATATTTTTTGCAAGCTTTAGAAAGGAAAGTACAGACCCCACCTAATAAGAAGGATCAGCTTTCAAGTGTATGCTTCAGATTACCAATGGGCTGCGGTAGCCACTCTTTGCTCAAGATAGTTCCTCGTTCCTCCCTCCATGAAACCTTTGAATGAATTGAACCGAAATTTATTTTCCATTAATCTATCCCACGTTGAGCTTTCTAATGCAGACTGAAGAGCTATGAAAGAGTTGTTTACTGAGGTGGCCAGCTATAAAAAATACAGACAGAAAGACTGACTGACTGGAAATACAGGGAGATGGAAGAAAAAGGGAGGACTTATTTATTTTATTAATCCAATTTCTAGACCACCCAACTCCCATAGGACTCTAAGTATTATAAATCAGATTTTCCCAACCTTTCCAGTTTTGTGGACCAGTGGGGGGGAGGGGATGGTTCCGTGCAAGGCAAGCAGCCAGCAAGCGTGCATGCCCACTACTCACGCAAGTGGGAATGCGCTCGTGCGCTCGTGCACTCGTGTGCTTGTCTGCTTGCCTGCCACTTCCATGGCCCGGTTCTGAACAGCTCATGGCCCAGTAGTGGGCCACAGTCCAGAGGTTGGGGACCCCTGTTATAGGTAATGACAAAACTTATTTTAAAAAAAGGGAAACTTGTGTTACGGGCACATACATTTAAATTTACTGGCCAACATCAGCATTCTGTTGGCTGCTCTTTTCACCTTTTTTGAAAGGTAAACAAAATATAAACTGCATTGCAGTAACCTAGTTTAGCGATAATTGGGAGCAATGACAGGTTAAGAGAATCTATTCCACTGTTAGAACACAATTGGTCATAAAATACTGAATTCATTGGATACAAACCCCCACAATCTACATTCTAGAAAGTGTAATTAGATTTACCAAACTTCTTTTGTCACAAATCCTGTGGAAACACAGGCTGAAATGGATTCTAAATGATTCATTCCTTTCCCCGTCTGGAGTTAAAGATACACTATCCTTTACAGAACCTTATCTTTAAAAAAAAAAGATTAGAGACTAGATAATAATGGATTAAATCCATGGGATTTATGACAGATTTTTTTTTCATTTTAGGCTTCTCCTTTACATCTTTCTTCGCCATTGTTTAGTTCTTGAACTCCCCTCTGGCAGACTTTAACTATTATGTGAATTTTTCTAGATAGAATCATTAATACTTTTCCAAACAGAATATTATGACAATCAGTACTTGGGAGAACATGCTGGTCTCTATAACTTTCCTGTTGTATCTAAAGCAATATTTCTGCTGATCTGGACAGCACTACAATTCGGACATTGTTGTGCATTTGTTGGTATCTTCTCTGAATGGTTAATGAAGACGGGAAATGAATGAAACAAGCCAGCTCATGATTGGATAATAAGGTTTGGAATGAAACATTCCAGATTCACTTCACTGCTTGACCAAGAAATTCACTGGCTGGCTTCAGATCATTGATTTTGTCTCACCAACTCACCTCATATGGTTATTATGGTGATGTTAAAATTGATCTCTTTGTGAACTGGATTGAGCAGTCATAAAAAAGGAGGACTACAAATGCAGGGAATAAATAATCATAATTAAACAACAGTACAAGCTAAGAGTCGGGTTACTAAGAATGTGAAATATCTGACAGAATTACTACATAGGTGTTGTTTGTTTCTCTAAGTACTTCATTGTTGTCTTTGCTGTTCTTTTATTAAAGAACAGCAACTATATTATGTTGGCTTGGGTTTTGCCACAGCAGTTACACAGTATAGTGGGGATTCAGAATCTTTCCATATGATGCCACTAATCATCATAGATGCTAGAAATACATCTCCATTGATATTTGTAGATTTATATTGAGAATCTTAAGATTCTAACAACAGTAGACAGCTGGACAGCTATTTTAGCCTATGGGCTGCCTATTACCCGCCCTATCTTTCCCGGAAAACATGTGGCATATTTTGCTACAGTGGTAATACCATTCCCTGCTTCTAAGTGAGAAGCTGCCTTCAGAGTGAAAGGATTGGTTTCACAGTTTAAGGCATAACTCCTATTAGGAAACCAATTTTCTTGCCAACAGGTTGTATCTAGTTTTTGCTACACAGGAACATATGCTTTGGCATAATAATCCACAAACGTATTAAACGCAAGCTCAATAGAAGCACTGATTTATTTCTAGGTTGTGGTATAACAGAGAGTCTTAAAAGGCCTGGTTTGTAAGCTTGCATAGCGTTCTCCTATGAAGAGTTGGATAACAATCTATTATTGTTATGACAGAAAGTCGGTTTAAGCAAATAAAAAGCTCTCGGAACGAAGTCGGGTGAACAAATTGATCGACACTGACACCTCCTGTGAAAGCAGGGGTATCCTCAGTGACAGTCACTGGCTTCAAAAGGGTGGGTAGGACTGGGAAATTAAAGTGCCTCCCCTTTTACATGCATGAAAAAGGGGTGGGGCTTTGATCACCTAGTCACCAGCCATTTTGAACTCTATGGTCACTGAGAATCTCCCCGATTCAGGGGCATCTGTGGTGGTGGTGGGGCACCCTGGCCCTTTCTTATGTGTATCATGGTTGCCATCTAATGCCTCTGCCTCCCCGCTCCTTTTGTTTGTGTGTCATTAGCCCTATAGTTTTGAAAGGAACTGGCTATGCATCTGAACTGAATCTATGATCATTATAAAGGTTTTATTTTATTTAAGTGCAGGTTTTTCACTTAACAGCAACTTGGCAAAGCAAAATTTTTATTCCAGATCAGCTTCAAGGGTGTGGGTGCCTTTGACCAGATGATCTTAGCAGAGACTTTAGCACCTAGGAATGTATACTATTGAAATGAAATGTTTAGATTACATCTGTGGTATTGGAAAGCAAATAATTACATTGGCCAGGTCAGCATGGTTTATAGTGTCACCTTTGAGAATACTACCTGGAATCCCTGGGAGGTATAATCTCAATATCCAGACAAAGTTCACAAAAGGCGGAAAACTAGACAAAAATGTATGTTTTGTTTTGAAAGTATACGCTCCAGGAAATACGCTAATTCATATTATGCTATGCTATACTATGCCATGCCATGCCATGCCATGCTATTCCAATCATCCTAGCGCAATGCCTGGGAGAAGGGTCAGGTCATTAGGGGCATTCCAGATCTCAAGGGGATCTCAACCAACTGGACTTGAGGGTGGGAACCTCACTTCAGAGCCAGGTATTGCAACAGAGAAAGCACACTTACAGCGTCTTGATAGAAGACACTGCTTGATTGTAGAGGGCATAGGGAATAGCCTAAAAGGAACAGCGACAACCATGGCAATAACCAGACAGTGTCAGCTTGAACCCTATTCCAGGAAACAAATATCAGCAAACATCTCAGACAAGCTTTCCCTAGTTCACATGAAGTTGTTAAATGAGGGAGGGGAAAAGCACATTCAGATTTGCAAGGTTTGTTGTTATAGCTGTTATAATAAAAATGGTCGTAACCTATATGGCATTTTGCTTTCTTACTCTGGTCTACCTTCTAGGGTTGACATTGATTAAAATAACCTGAAGTGTGTGAACCCTGTTGGATAAAATGGGTTAAGTTGACATCATGGGAGATAGTCCTTCTCCAATTGGTGTACTAGGTGAACCAGTGTCTTTATTTTCCTCAATTTCAACAGAAAAGTGGGGATGGAAGTATAAAGAGAAGCATCAGGGGATAGTGCATGGAAAATACCCTGTAATAATGGCGGAGAAGTCCTTCCTTTTTTTTTTAAGGAAGTTGTGTTTCATGAAAATTGAAAAAACTTCAGGAAAAGACTGGAAAGAACCAAGTTTCACCATCAATGCATAAGGCATGGAATGGGGCAAAGCAGTGCACAGAAGCAGCTGTAGCAGCTATGGAGACAGGCTGGGTAACGCACAAAGAGTTCAGCCAAATAAAACAACTCCCTAATATAATCCTGTTACTAATTACACTGGCTGACTATATAGGTCAATACTATGCTCCAATATCCAGCACTGACAGAACGTTGAATAAACAAGACAGACGGAGGGGAAAGCCTAATGGGAAGGGTGAAAAGGGCAGTGTTCTCTCTGGTGGTTTACAGAAAGCCCAAGACCATCTCTGCAGTGGGGAAAATAAAGTCTTTTTTTAATGCTCATGTCAGCCTTACAAGGTAGCCCAGACAAGAGGCACACCTAGAAGTTCTAGCTCTAATCTGTTTGTAATGTTACAGGAACAAAATTTTGGAAGTCTGAAAGTGCATCTCTCTGCCTCAACCTGTATGGTCCAAGAAACTAGAGAGGGTCCTTTCTGATGTGTTTGCAATACCCCCATTCCTTCTGTGGACTCAGCTGTGAAATGGATGACTATTGTCACGTTTTCAGCTTTTCCTCTTGTCTCCCAAGGTCATTCTCACATACTTTTACAGCTCAGCACATTGTTGGTAACTGTAATGGTCCAGAGTGAGAGACTTTTAGATTAATCAAATCATTTAGAGCAGGGGTCTCCAACCTGGGCAACTTTAAGACTTGAAGACTTCAATTCCCAGAATTCCTCAGCCAGTTGAAGTCCACAAGTCTTAAAGTTGCCCAGGTTGACCCCTGATTTAGAGACTGTAAATCTGTTCAAAGCATTGTATCTAAACCATTTTCCTAAAGTACATTTGCCGTGTAATAAATGAAGATACTTTAGTTTGTGTCGAAGGCACAACAATGACAGAAACTAGGGCTTAGCCTCAGAAAAATCAGCAAGCAAAATTAAATATTCTAAGTGGGATAAAAAGAAAGCAAAATAGCAGACAAAAATCTGGGTAGATTGGGTAAAAAAAATCTCAGCATGCTAATTGTTTAAAAACTTGCCTAAAATGCACAATTCTGTTTGATTCTAGAAATTTCAGAGTCAATAAGATCAGATTGACTGAAATACTGGTAGATCCATAAAGTTTTAATACAGTTGATGAGGAGGGGGCTCATGGAAATTCATCCCACATGACAGTTTGTCTCTAAATTTAAAAAAGCAACGTCTCTTTTGGGTCCAGCTTTCCTAATGACTTTATGGGCATTTTTATGCAGTATAATTTTCTTGGCCATAATATGAAAATGTTTTACTTTTATCTTTTTCAGGATTTTCTTTTACTTCTCAGTGTAGTAGCCTAAACCCTGGAATTTGCTATTTCCCTCACTTTTTTTTGTTTGTCAAACATATACAGATAAAGTGTGAACATAAACATGAGCAAAGAAAATATATATAGGTAAATAATGGGAACAGGGATGGTAGGCACGCTGGTGCGCTTATGCACACCCCCTTTACGGACCTCTTAGAAACGGTGAGAGGACCAAAGTGGGCAGTTTGAGGTTGAAGTTGTGAGGGTTTGAGGCTGTAACAACGGAGTCAGGTAGAGTATTCCAGACATTAACTATTCTGTTGCTGAAGTCGTATTTCTTGCAATCGAGTCTGGAGCGGTTTACTTTGAGTTTGTATCGATTTTTTGCATGTGTATTATTGTGGTTGAAGCCGAAAAAGTCATTGGCAGGTAGGACATTGTAGCAGATAATATTGTGGGTTATGCTTAGATCAGACCACTTCCAAGTACTAACCAGATCCTGAGTTTTCAAGATCAGCAGGTTCTGATTTTAGCTTAGTGGGAAGAAGATGCATTATCAGTTGTGCTAAGAGGGTCAGTCTTAAAGCGTGCCTAGAGAGTAATATTCTCTGCTTACATTTCAGGCTAGAATTATGGAGGCAGTAAAACTAGTGACAATGTGGAGAACACTTCCTAAGAGGCCCTGTCATGGATAGTAGATTTTTAAGGGCACAAGGAGGAGAGGGTATGTCTTCACTAGGGTGTGTGTTTATGAATGAGTGGGAGAAGGATTATAGATTTGATTTGATCTCTATGGCCTCTCTCCGGGCAGCAAACAACAAATTAAAACAATGGTAAAGACAAGAACAATAGCTCCAAACCACCATGCCTTGAACGTAGTTACATCTGTGAGGGAAAATAATGTCACTGCGGGGGACAGGGGTGTATCTTTAGGGAAAAGAGGAACAAAGTGTGGATATAGGTAGTCCTCAACTTACAACCATAATTGAGCCCAAAATTTTTATTACTAAACAAGACACTTGTTAAGTGAGTTTTGCCCTACTTTACAACCTTTCTTGCCACAGTTGTTAAAGCGAATCACGCCCTTGTTAAGTTTAGTAACATGGTCATTAAGTGAATCTGGCTTCCCCATTAACTTTGCTTGCCAGAAGGTCGCAAAAGCTGATCACAAGACCCTGCAACTGTCATAATATGAGTCAGTTGCCAAGCGTCCGAATTTTGATCACATGACCTTGGGGATGCTGCAACGGTTGTAAGTGTGGAAAAACAGTCATACATCACTTGTTTTAGTGCTGTTGTAACTTTGAATGGTCACTAAATGAACTGTTGTAAGTCGAGGACTCCCCGCATAAAGGGAAAAAGTCTTGGACTTTCTCAAAAATGGACAAAACATGTTCTTCAAATGTCATCCTACCATTGTGTGCATTGCTTCCCATTGGAGAGACCACTGCCATACTTCTACTGTGTCACTCTGGGCTATGATTCCATTCAATCCAATTAGGGGGAAAGAATTTGCTGAAATAATAACAATTCATGGGACTTATTACAATGCTTCCTTCAGAAGTGGTGCAGTGGCCTAGAGGTGGAGCTTTCGCCTCACAATCAGGAGGCTGTGAGTGCAATCCTAGGTAGAGGCAGATATTTCTCTCTCTGGGCACAGTGAGAATATATCTGCTGAACAAAACTGCACATTGGCGACAGGAAGGGCATCCGGCCATTAAACACTCTGCTAGCTCAGTTCAGTTGCCAGACTCCACCTCGCAAGGGATTATGGGGTCGTTAAAAGATGATGATGACGATTAGAATGCTTCCTTCAAAGAGCAAAATCGCAAGCTGAATCTAGTCCGAAATCAAATCAGAAAGGTTTTGAAGCTTCTTTGCTCATGGGTTGATCATTTTGAAAATGGATCTTCCCCTCCACTCACGGCATCCTGTTTGAAAAATATTTTCCAAACTACCAGATACACGCGCAGAAAGACACATGGAAACATACATGGGTCTGTTCTCTTCCTTGCTCTGTGATGTTAAACTGTATCGGTTGCCCTTTTCTGCAGGAATGTTAATTCAAGGCGTATTGGCGCTATGGAGACAGTGCACCCAATGGCTGCTGATTTGGATAAAACACAAAAAGCATTCCCAATAATCTGCTACTGCTGGCTTGGCTTCGGCAGTGATTAGCTGAAGACACCTCGTGAGTTCCACACTGGTAAATACACACACCCTCACTAGATTAAAGGGTTTGAGATCAGCAGGTCAATCTGGAGAAACCTTGGGGTTGTTTTCATGTGAGTTGTGAATAATTAGCACAGGGGGAAATTGACAATTATGTCCTTGTAAAGGGAAAGGACTGCATAGAGCAGGGGTGTCAAACTCGATTTCATTGAGGGCTGCATCAGGGTTATGTTTGACCTGGGAGGGCCGGGGGAGAAGGGGTGTGGCTGGGGGTGGACATGGGCATGGTGGACGTGGCCAGCTGTCCCTTCTTGCTTGCTCAAATGCAAAAGGGGAAACATTTCTCCTTTTGTTTTGTTTTTAGTTTGTTTTGATAGCTCTCTACCAGCGAAAACAGAGCCTGTGCCCCGTTCCCCATGTTTGGCCACGATGGCCTTCTGCAGCCCTCTGCCAGTGAAAACGGAGCTCCATTTTCACCAGAGGTGCTATTCAGCCAGTTCCGATAGGTTCCGGAGAACTGGTAGCAATAATTCAGAGAACCGGCAAATACCACCTCTGATTGGCTGACCGCGGCAAATACCACCTCTGATTGGCCAACTGGATAGCCATGCCCACCAAGCCATGCCCACAGAACTGGTAGTAAAAAAAAATTGAATACCACCACTGATCGTGACATGGTTTAGACCCATGATGGCAAAGCTATGGCACGTGTGTCAGAGGTGGCATGCAGAGCCCTCTCAGTGGGCATGCGCGCCGTCGCCAGCTGCTCTTCTGGTTTCTGGTGAGCTGGTCTTTATGGGCACTGGAGCACCGGAAAATGGCCCAAAAATCAGCCAAAAAACAGACTTGGTTTTTGGGCCTTTTCCAGGCTGTTTTGGGGCCATTTTCAGACCATTTCTGGAGCATTTTCAGGCCGTTTTTGGAGCATTTTCAGGCTGTTTTTGGGCTGGATTTTTGGCCATTTTTGTCCTGAAAACAGCCCAGAAAACAGCCTGAAAAATGGCCTGAAAAACGACCCAAAAATGACCTGAAAAATGGCCAAAAACCAGGCTGTTTTTTGGACCATTTTCAGGCCACAAATGCCCCCCAAATGGCCCCCCAAACGGCCAAAAACAGCTAAAAAACAGGTATATGCGCACCGGCCAGCTGGTCTTTGGTTTTCCGGTGCTCCGGCACATGCACATGCACGGGGGTGCACACGCGTTCCAGTTTGGGCACTCGGTGCCGAAAAGGCTCACCATCACTGGTTTAGACAATAGGTTTCCTGATGTTTTGCCAGCAACTGTGGCTATGGCTAGGATTGTGGAGGATATACGATGGCAGAAATATTGTATTAATGTAGAAACAAAGGAACAAAATAAGTTTTATTAAATAATTCCAATCTTGTTTTAAAAACGTACTTGTACAAAATGTGCATTTCCCAGCAACAGCAGTCTATCCAAGACATTAAAATATTCCTAGCCCCGTCGCTCTGGATGGGTCCCAGCCTTAGTTTCTGTGCTTTCGTTGGAATGATTCTTTCATCTTCAGATCCTGGTGACTACATGGACAAATCCATGACGTTTTCTTGGCAACGTCTTCAGAACTGTTTCGCCAGTAATGTCCTCAAGGATGTTTTGGATTTATGTAATCTAGGACTGAGCCAATTCATCTAGCTGGTTATATCATGCCTAGAGGAGGGGCTCTTCCCATTGCTGGCTCAGCACTTTTAACTACTACACCACATGGGCTCTCTTATCATTCCATAATGCTTCTCCTCCAGTTCCTTTGTTCTGCTGGAATTTAATTTGAGAGGAAATGCATTGCCATGCTGTAATTCTCCCAGGGACTAGTTAGAATAATAAAGAAATGTGAAACTCCCTCTTTCTTTTTATAGGGGTAGGGGAGGGAGAAATCAAACTTCAGATTACTTATGGAGCTTGGAGAAGGGAAAAAACATAGTGGGTAGATAAAGATATGCTCCAAGAAATGTTTTTCACAAATATATTCAATTACTCCTGTTATGGAATAGCCTTTTTTTTTTCCCTTCCAGGGGACAATTATTCTTCCAGACCTGCGCTCTGCTCTTCTAGATCCTGAAGAATGGGAGACACCTGAAGAATTTAACCCAAATCATTTTTTAGACAAAGATGGGAATTTTAGGTTTCGAGAAGCATTTATTCCATTTGGAATAGGTAAATCCAGTTATTCAAGTTTGTAATTTAAAGAATTCTCTTTTACTTGGTGGCTTCTAGTCTGTCGATCTGTTTTTCAGGCAATTTATCACTGTTCTTCTTTTTCATCAATGTCTGGACCGGAAACCATTCTTTTACCTGAATCCTTACTTCTCAAAGTTTGAACATTGAATCAGTATGAAGTCCCTCTTAGTTTTGTGTCAGGGATGTGTATGTAGACATCTTGAATGGAATGACTATGATTGGCAATACACACACTGGTTGAAATTCATATGACACAATTTAGAGCAAAGTTGGCTATTCTAACTGGAATCAATAAAGGAGAATATTTGTAGCCCAGGATTCAAACAAGGCGTCCTTGGTGCTCTCTGAACTTGGTTGTTTTCTTGCAGATGTTTCATTACCCAATTTAGATAATATCATCAGTGCTAGTAAAGAGAGAAGTTTCTCTCAGTTTACACTCTATGGCTTACCCTGTCAGTATTAGTGGGGATGGTCTTAGATAAGAGGTGGTATTTAGTCAGTTCTGACAGGTTTGGGAGAACCAGTAGTGATAATTTTCATTGGATCAGAGAATCAGCAAATATGACCTCTGATTGGCCGACCGCATATCCATGCCCACCAAGCCACACCCACAGAACCAGTAGTAAATATTTTTGAATCTCACCACTGTCTTAGAGGTTCTTTGGTTGGGCTGTTTACTGTTGCCTTGTTTGGCAGTTCCTTGATTGGGGTATTGTTTACCTGACTGTTGGTCTGATGTTAACCTTGAAGTTAATCTATGCTCACCTGGGTGCTGATTGTTGGTAGGGAGGTGTTTAGATCTTTTTGATCCCTTTTTGGCTTGTTGATTGTCTCTTTTGCATAATATATTGCTATTGTTTATGTCAATGTGTCTGTTGATGGCTCAGAGTACCAGCCTTCTAGAAATTCCCTAGAGTTTTTGGACTTGGCTTGGTCTAGAATGGTCACAGTTTCCCAAGTCTGTCTATATGTTGTGACATTAAAGAGTTTTCTTCATGTCTTCTGACTGTTAGGTGGTGTTCATGGATGTCTTCTGCCAGTCTTCTGCCTGTTTGTCCTACGTAGTGCTATTGCAGTCATTACACTAGGGGGTCTTCAAACCTGATAGCTTTAAGACTTGTGGACTTCAACTCCCAGAATTCCTCCTCCTCCAGTCATGTTAGCTCAGGAACTCTGGGA
>JANHJO010002952.1:111193-123808 GCA_032468235.1 Pseudoxyrhopus heterurus
AGAGAGCGAGAGCCTTCCCGCCGCCTCGTCCCCCTAAGTGCGTGACTGGCGCCCGGGGAGCCCTTGGCGCGGAGAGCGTGGTTGGGCTTAAGCACAGGCCGCGGAGTTTTTTGAGCGGGTCCCGAAGCAACGCCCTCCGCCGGCTGCCTCGCTGGCCGCCGCCGCCGTCGTCTGGCTCGAGTCGCGTCCTTCCTTCTCGCCGCTGCTGAAGGCCGGCTGGGCGAGCGGAAGAGCGTCCGCCTTTCTCTCTCTCTCTCTCTCTTTCTCTTTCTCTCTCTCCCTCCCCCCCTACTCCTCCCCCGGCTTGATAGTAAGGGAGGGCCAGCCGTCGCTGCAACTGTATAGTACGGGGCTGGGTGGTTGCCGGAGGGGTGAATGAAGCGAAGAGGCGGCGCAGGAGGAGGAGGAGGAGGCGGCGCTGGGACTGGGATGTGCCCAGCAGCGGCAGCAGTTCCAGCTCCTCCACTATGCTCCTACATTCAGGCCCCAAATCGGCTGGAGGCTCCTCCGGGCACTACTACAGCCAGGAGTCAGTGAGTGAGTAAAGGCCACTGCTGGGCACGGGAGAAGCAGGTAGGGCTCCGTTACAGGTGGAGAGAGAGAGGGAGGGGGCTGTGTGTTTTCCCCTTCTTCACCTTGACCCATCCTCCCCGGCAGCTTCTGCTTTTCACCTTCCGCTAGGCTTTCCCTGGAAGATCGTCACCGTGCAGGACCTTCCAGGGGCTGCCAAGATTTTGCCAGGAAGGATCGCCTTTTTTCTTTCTTCTTCTTCTTCTTTTTTAATAGACCCGACAGAGTTGCTTGCCCCCCCCCTTCAAGAAAAAGGAAGGGGGGGTGAGAAAAAAGAGGCAATTCCGCGTATCGCTGCCTTTTGAAATCCTGTTTTGTATCTCTCGGTGCTGTCCTGCTTCCCGTCACTCACTCTCAAATTATTTTTCAAAAGTTACCTTCTTTTAGTTTGCCGAAGCCTTATTCTGATCTCCAAACAATTGCGTAGCCCTCCCCACCCCCCTTAAAATGTTACAGAGAAAGTATTTTTCTGCATACGTCGATCTGTATTGTACATGCTAATGGTAACAACAAAATAACATTTTGAAAGGTAGAGAGATACCCGAGGTGTTTGGGGATTTTGTAAAAAGAGCAGCCAGGAAAAAAAAAAAAAGATCAGAATCCAGTGATCGAAAATAGAGCAAATTGAAAGCTTGTTATATAATGCCACACTATGTGGCTAACAAGAACAAGCTATTTTTATTTTGTTTACCGTAAGGTATGCAATAGGGACTCCTCCAGAATAATATTTTTCCCTAGTGATCATAAACCCAGATAGAATTGGAGGAGGAAGGAAATCCCATACTTTATAATTTCTTAATGTGCATAATAATTAGTTTTACAATTATGTCTTTGGGCAACCACAATTATGTAGTTGCATGTCTTAGTTTGTGGATTCTTCTTTTACCCATATATTTGAATACAAAATATTTTATGATGGACATGATTAGATCTTCAGCAATCCACATTTTGTGTTTCTGACAGGGGGTAGTAAATTACGTGTGATTCAGTGTAACCAGTTACTTTGCTGACATTCTGGGGCAATTTATTTCAGTTTCCAATGAAACCTTAAACAGCACATTCAGATTTCATCAGTGAATGTGGATTTGTTTGTCTGGCTGGTGAGGACAGCCTAGTGTTATTGCTCTGAGAATAAGGGTTATGAATGAGGAAGAGATAACTGATGAGATACTGTATTACTTAGAGTTATAGGTTTATTTTTCTTCTATTAATTGTTTTGCAGGTCATTCTGTGCTGAATAGAACTGTCCTTATTCTCATCTACTGTAAATGGAAGCAAAAAGCTGATAGGTTTTCCACATTTCTCTATGTATATGTGTATGTGTGTGCGTGTGCTGTCATGTAGAGACATGTCAGTGGTGTAGGTTTCAGTGCACTCTCTCTAGCCCTGATCAGTCATGTAATTAGATTGAGGTGCCATGGTAACAGACAGTATTCATCGTCCATTCAGGTGCATTTTTCTTGTGACTGGGGTACCTCGAATGGGCTTACGTTGAAGGCATGAACAACTTTTTAGTCACTTATGTACTATTTATGTGTTGCCTGTTTGCATGCGATATACATAATTTGTATAAAAACTGAAATGGAAGAAATCAGAGGCTGCATGTGATATTGGAATAATTTTAACTTTGAATTTAGGAGTTGCAAGTTGTAAGATTTTCTGTACAGCATTAGTATTTATTATTTTTCTTGTTTATAGATCTTTAGCAGAGGAGTGCTTGTTCACATTAGAAATTAGGTTAAGCTGGTTGCTGAATATTTTTGTATTTTTTTAGTTTTTTCAGAGGCTTGTGAAATTATAAACAGTGGTAATGGTTCATCTCTCTTATCTGCATGAATTTCTGAGTGCAATTGAAAATGTTTAACCTAAAGGTATTATTATTTGAGCTACCAGAAGGCATTGGTGATTGCTTTTAAACTTGGAAGAGCTTCTTTTTAAGTTTAAACTTCTTTTGAGTTTTAGTTGGTTTATGGTTGGTATTTTACGTTGAAGAAATCCTTTAGGGCAGCTTTGTAGGGCAGGCAACTTTGGCTGTTTTCCTCTTTGATTCAGTGGGACTATCCATACATATTTGGAATAACAGCAGCTTTTTACTAGGATAACATTTTATTAATTGGATTGCTTAAAATAAGGATTAATTTGATATGTATTTAATTCGATGCTGAGAACTGAGATTTCAGATTTTTCTTTTTTATTCTTTTCCTTCTGCAATGAAACAAGCTTTCTGGAATTTTTAATCGGTCCCTTTATATTTTCACAAGAATGGCCTGTATAACTTTTTTTTTTTATGTGTGTCTATATCATCTTTATTGTCCAAATGTGTCTTGTATGTTCAGAACATCAAACCACTGTAGGAATTTAAAGACTCCAACCCTTAAAAAACATTGCAAGCATAATAGCTTCAGCTTCCTGGAATGCATTTTCTAGCTGTGTTGTTGATTGATGAATGGCTTTTACATCCCAGTTTCTAAAATTTACACAATGTTTGTCAGGAGCATATAGGTTTGTAAGTAATTCATGATAAGGTTCTCATCTTGGATCCTAAACAGTGTCATTAGATTTTCCCATAAAGACATTTTGTGTAAATAGAAAGTTGTGTGGTATGCAAATGCCATGAACATGTATTGTTAGTAGATTAACAGTTGCCTGTACCATTTTAAAACTTCAGAGTTTATACTAAAAAAAATCTGTTTCAGTAATTTGGATTGATTGTTTAACCATTTGAAGGCAGGAATCATACATGATACTGTACTTTCAATGGCATGTAAAAAAAATTAAACATCCCGATGTCTTAATTTATGAATTTGTAGAAATTATTTTTAATCTAAACTACACCAACTAATGTAGGTATCATTGAAATAACAATAATTTCAGAGTAAAATGCATTGTAATATAAATAGATTTTATTTGTTTTAGCAATTAACAGGTAAGGGAAGGTTTTCGAGAAAATAAAACAAGTTGGAATTTTATAATAACAATGTATTTGTTTGAAGGCCATAGTGTGCATAATATAAATATTTTAACAGTTTCTTTAATGGTTTACATAATTCTCCAATAGCTTTATTTATTTATTTTTTATGTCACTGTTTTAAGCACAATATTAAATTTAGGAAAGAGCCAAGCGTTTTATTATAGTTAATACATTTTTAATGCAAAATAAAACACATTAACAATGCCAAAGATTCATATTTGCATGCTTCTACATCACATGTTGATTTTTTAAAAAGTTATATTTTGCTATGCTCCAAGTTATTAAATGATTAATATTTGGAACCTTCATCCCCATTAACCATTTTAAAACTGGAAATGTTTGTTTTTGTTTATTTATTTATTCTCAGAATTGTTGATTACAAGCATGTTTTTCATCTGTATATCTAATTGGCATACTTTCTCTGCCGAGTCTCAGCTTCACTTATGATGATGATCTTTTAGAGCAGTTTCTCACACGAGCAGTCCTATTAAGGGAGGCTGTTATTAGTTTACAGACTCCATCACATTCTGTTCAGATTTCTGTTTTGGGCCAATGTGTGCCATCCAGCAGTCTGAAAACAAAAAGAAATGAATGTGACAGGGAATAGCAAGAGGAACATAGAATTAATTTTGTAGAATGTTTCTTTCTCACGGTTCTGCTACTATGATATGATTGACTTGTTTAGGAAGCTTTATGAATGTGTAGGAATGCTTTAGACCTATGACTGAGATGTCTGAAAAATGATGGGCTTTCACTTCGGACTTCAAAAGTTAGTACAAGGGCTTTTATTTAAAGTTACATTTTATAAGCAACCTTTTCTGATTATATGTTTTTAAGTGTCAGATGATCTTTATGGTAGTATTTACTACATAATTGTCTATTGTATAATAAAACATATCTAGTTCTTCGCTATGACAGCTGGAGGCAGTGCTTTACATATATTGGTGTCTATGAGTACAAAAGTAGGCCTCACTTTTTTCCCCCTTCACTACCACAGTAGTGAATGTTGACTGAAATGTTTATTAAGCTCAGGCATAATTTGTTAAGAAGCAGTTTCTTTGTTGCAAGAATCTTTGAGTGCTTTGCTGGCCCATTGATCTGGTGAATAATTAACTGTTTAGGTGGAATTCATGTACTTAGTACAAATAATAGATTTAGAGAGCAATTCTCTATCCAGTTA
The DNA here is from genome assembly GCA_032468235.1 of Pseudoxyrhopus heterurus. NCBI lineage: Eukaryota > Metazoa > Chordata > Lepidosauria > Squamata > Pseudoxyrhopus > Pseudoxyrhopus heterurus. The sequence continues at coordinate 115,915 of JANHJO010002952.1, forward strand.
TCTGGGAATAAATTCAGTGAATTGAAAAAAAAAAAACACTTCATTACTCGTGTAGGGTTATCCTATAATATGATTAATGTAAGAAATGAATTTAAAAGCCCTGCAGGTTAAAACTACAGAGTTCTGGGGATAGGTTTGTATATTGGAATTTAAACAAAGATGATGTGAACATCTGGATAAAATTTTAATATGTGAATTATTTCCACAGTTTTTAGGAGATTGTGATTTAATAAATCGGTGGATATTTTTGGTGAACTTTTACAAAGGGAAATAAATAATAATGGATATAATGCACTAAGGAAGGTCTCTTGTACAAGCCTGATTTAAATGGGATGTGTGGAGAAAATAGGATATATAAAGGAAATCTTCTTAATAGATTGTGCTCGATTTGATTAAATCTTCAGATTAATTTGAATTAAAATAAAAAAGGAGTATAAATTTCCAGCAGGTGGCAATATATGATCTATCTTTCCTGGCTCAGAAACTAAGCAGAGTCAGACTTGATTAGTATTTGGATGGGAGACCACCAGGATATAATGTATACTAGACTAGGAAGTTGGGAAAACATCCTGGAAGAAAGAAGGGGCAAACAACTTCCATATTGTTGCAAGAAAATGACACAAACATCTCCATAAAATCACCAGGAATTTAGCTTGAGTTAAAGTAGACTTTACAGTTGGAATTAAAAAGTACAGAGGGGTATACATGTATGTGCAAACATATAATTTCAAGGAGCAATGTATTGCTTTTCAGCATATGATTTCCAAAAAACTGAAACTATATGTTATAAAATAAGCTGATCCAAAAAAAGGAAACGTACTTATTTATATTTGTAAGAGCTTGTATCTTAAATATTGCACTGTTTTGGGGATAACATAGTAACCATAAAAATGAGGAAAGAGATGATGTACTTCCACTAATCCCAAAACTTTTTTTTATTAAATCACTTTCCCTTTTATATTGTTGTTTAAGCTAAAACGTTTCTATTGAAGTTCTGGGAATGGTGCATTCTGATAGAGAAATAAACACATTTAACTTTCTCACAATTTATGTTATTTATGCTATTAGATGTTCTAATATGGATGGGTTATTTTTTTAAAAAAAATGCTATAATAGCTCCAGATTCCTTGTTATTTATTTTCTGATACTTCATTTTAAGGGGAAAGCTTCTCTTACAGACCCTTCTTTTGCAAAAGAAGACATTAGATTTGTATAGATAGATACAGGTGTCCCTGTAATATCACCATAGGCTGGTTTTCACAATTTTGTGCAAGTTCTAAGCAGAATTCTGTGTGTCAGTGTAGCTAACTGTGTGACGCCAACATTATTTGAAGAGCAGATTTAGGTGATTTTTGTTTCTGTTGTTGCACAGGCTTGTAATAGCATTCTTATGTGTCATCTGGCAATATTGACCTCTTGTATCACACTAGAGCAATTAATTTACATTGGCCTGATTTAGTTTTTGTTTTTTTGGGGGGGTTAATGAAATGTATGATCTATTCCAGGAAAGAAATGATGGTTTACAGGCTACAATGAATATAATTTCATATAACATTAAGTCAGAACAACATTACAGCTTAACTCAAGCAGGCTATTTGGTGCATTCCAGATCTTTTAAAGTCCTGCATTGCCTAGCTAGCCTTCGCCTGTGCTCACTGAAGATTGTAGGAATTGAAACTGAAGATATCTGGAGGGCAATTGGTTGTCTATTCCTGGCTTTACATTATGGTTTATCTGGTGATATTCCTCGGTTAAGCTGTTGTTTTGTAGTGTGTGTTTCAAATAGCTACAGTTATCTCTACAGTTTAATCCATCTTGACTAAATCCTAAAAATTATGAATGCTATCTTCTGCTTCCTCATTTTTTTTCAATACGTGCCAAGAAATATAGCTGATTTGTCTGCTTCACCAAAGGGAGATTCGACTCTACTATTGTTATCTTTTGACGTGATGAGGTTCTTTGAATTTTGCTACACCATGTTTTGGCTTTAGAGAGGGAAGAGAGAAGGAGAAAACATACCATATCTTAATTTTGTTAAAATTAAGCTAATATACCAGAAAGCACCCGTCATGTCTGTCTTTACATGTAAGCAAGACAGTTTGATGTAAAGATAAAGACAAAAAAAATAGAGTTACGTTTAAAGGTCACAGATTTTGAATGATTTTCTGAAACCATAAAAAATCCTTTTGATATTTGCTATATTGTAATAAATTTATTGCATTGCAATAAATCCCCATTTGTTTGAGAGGCACGGCCAATCTTCTTAAAGCCTTTTTAGAATTCCTTTCTGAAATTGAATTCTGACCAATACTATCCAATAAGTCGATAGCAGGTATTATAGAAGTTTTTAGTAATTTTAGCAATGCATTCTATTGGATCATTTTAACAATATAATCTATGGAGTCGTTTTAGCAATGTAATGTAACATATTCCAAAGTAATCTTCATTGAGCTCAATGGGACTTATTTTCAGATAATGTGCATAGAATTGCAGCCTAATAGATATTGTAGTAGCATAAACCCATTTCATCATGCATTATTCTGCTTTATTCAAAACACATTTCATATATTTGCTACTTTGTCAGTGGATGGTAAATTATGTTTTTTGCATATTTTTTGCTTCTCTTCAGATTTTCAATCACAAATACATCAAATTAAAGAGACAATCTAAGCACTGAGCTTTTTTCTTCACCTCTTCAAGACAACTGCAGCAACAAGTTTTACCTTTCCTTAAAAGGTGTTCTTTTCCTCTAAATAAGGTGAGAAAATAGTACTTTCTTTTTAATAATGTATTTTACAAAAGATTGTAATTTGATCTGGTGTTTGATACTGTTTATAACTTATTATTATAGATACAACATAATATGGTCTTGTGTAAAAAGTAATTTTTACTCCTCAGCCCTGGAAGTCTCATACAAACTGCACTATCTCAAATGTTTACAGCATCATTTCTTCTTGCAGGTTTTTTTCCAAGCCTAGTTCACCTTATAAGAATTGATCGTCCCTATTGATATATTCCATGAATGTTGTGTCTGTTATGTTCTGGTTATAAAGTAAGATGCCTTCCCAATTGCATAAGTATATTAGATTTGCATTCTGGTTGTTACTCACTTGATTCTAGAGTAGCTGAGGACAATATGATTCCAAGAGGTATCTGATTGTCCTATCTGGGTAAGGAATGTTGGGAGTGGACAGAGGAAAGGTGTTTTTTTAATGAGATATCGCCCCGTTTTCTTTTCTCTTTACCTACGAAACCAAGACACCCTATCAAAGTTTCAAAATGGATACTCACCACCATTATTGATCAACATAGTAAAATACTAAGCATGTATGATAGTTCAAAAGTAAACAATATTTCTAAGTCTCACAAACATACACATTTATTTATATAGAAGTTATAGATATTACTGTAACTTCTATTGTATCTATTCCTGTGCTTCTTTTTCTTTTATACTTTACCACTTTCCTCAGTCTACAGATAACCATATTCTCTTGTGCTGTTTTCTTGGATTTCTGATTTCTTGTCCCAAAGGAACATTGAATTCCTGTTACCCCAAGAACGCTTTGGGGGTCCTCAGAGTCCTCTCTACTATGTGCACTGGAACGTTGACAAAGTAATTTCCTTCCATTTTCTGTTTACATCTAGAAAAAAAGTAATTCAGCGCCCCACTTATCAATATGTCTTTAAATTACATGGTGCCTAAGTTATATTTTATTGTGGGTGGGAGGTGCAGTATTGTATTTTAAATAAGAATAATTGCAAGAACTGTTAAGTTGTAAAGATGTGCAATTTACACTTAATGCTTACCTAACTGAAATGGAAAGAGCATGGTTAAATTATGACATTGAATGATGCATGCTAGATAAAACAGTTGCATACTTGTACCATTATATGCTTTGTTGCCTGAGAGAAAATTATAGACTAACTGATAGAACAGATTGGTAAATTATAATAGCACTAATATTTATTTGGTGCCAGCAACAGTATTTCATTGTGTGTATTTCAGATACTAGCCACCATTACAATGTGAACGATGAATAGAGAGCTCTTGATTTCTATGGTGTAGCCACTCTGTTTAATCTGATCATTTATTCCAACTCATAAAGTTTTTTGGATCTGTATATAGATTTGTTGGCATGTTCTTATGCCCCTCCTCAGGGCCAGTATTCACCATTTCACCATTAGATAGAATGCTGATAATTTGATATATAACTTGTTTATAGAATTATCAGGGCAACGTTTAGTGGGAAATTCTTAAAAGTGGTGATATTTAATTGATGAAATTGTTCATAATCTGTGATGAATGATTTGTGCAAGCCGGCACCGCATCATTAGGAATGTGCTATAGTTTTTTCAGTTATTATTATTTCATGCATCTTAAATTTTTCAAATATTGGCTTCCAAGAAATGTTGGACCTGCTTCAGAAAATAGTTGGACCAGTTCCTGAAAGTCACAGAGATCAGTATCTATTAGTGTTGCTGTTCTTGAAGGCCGTTTGCCTTTCACTTTGGGACACTAGTAGACTTCCTTGTACACTTGGTTGGCACTGTGGGAACAAACTGCTAGCCTAGATAGGCGGGGGAGGGGATGCCCAATCCAGTAGACACCGCTGATGCTTTTATATCCTGATTATGGAAATTGTGTGGTTGATAGGGATACTTTTATAATATAATTCAAACCCATCAATGATCAAAGCAAATTTCAAAAGAGGTTGGGATAACTAGAATTGTGTCTAAGATAAGCTATCATATATATTTCTATTTAGTTTAAATGCCCACGTCGATACAGTACAGACTTCTTCAGTTCTAGATAGCGTACAGTTCTTACCTTGACGCACTTGGTCATCCTTGTTTAATAAGATGAAAATCTGATTCATCAATTTAACGAACAAACCACCTTAATGTGCTCCTGTAGTAAGTGTTGCATGTAGTGGTCCTTGCTGGGGTGAAATGACTGACATATTTACAGAGTAACTATAATCAATACTGACAGCATTGGAGTACTATTATGTGGATAGTAGTAAGCAGAAACAGTATATTCCATCCTATAATTGGGTAGACCAGGTTGCCCTGATAGACCGGTCTCACCAGGAAAAAAACACTTACTGCATGGATACCTACAGAGCTTTGCTATTTGCCATGTTTCCTTTGGGTTGTTGCTTATATGAATATCCTGGTATTTTTTCATTATTATTTCTGTAAAAATATTTGAAATGAGTATTCATGTTTGTAAATGTTTTTTTTTAAACAAAAAAAAGTTACTGTGGGGAAGGTATTAGTGCCCCCTGCTGTTTGAGTGAGAAAACTTTTACTCAACAGGAACAGAAAAAATAATTTTAGTTTACTTTCACTATATTCAATTGTATTTAAGAGGAAATCAATTCTTTTAAAAAATGTTGTCTATTTAGTGTTGATGAATTGTTAATATTGGCTGTTGATTGTAGACTCTTAAAACTGACTTAGTGGTAATATAATTCTTTAGAAGTATTGTCCTGTATTAAAAGTTTTTAAGATATATTTCGTGTCTATATTCTGCTTTCCGACTAATACTAAAATATACAAATGTAAAATATATTGAGATTTTGAAGCTCTTTTCATGTTGTAGAAGTTTAAGAAAGACAACATACCTCTTTAGTTCTTAGTTCAAATATTGGTGGTCTCTTGTAAACATAATATATATGAAAAAACATAATATATATGAAAAATAGGACTAGGACTGATTGCCTTCATCTGGAGAATGCTTTAATGATGTGAAAAGAGATGCTTCTCATGCCCTCCATAATTGGGAACTAAAGAAATTAGAAAATAGTGGACAATGGTTGCTTTTCTTGTACAGTTAGTCCACACTTAATGACCATAATTGGGATTGGAAATTATGTTGTTAAGTGACACCATCATTAAACATCACATGACCATTCTGGATTTATGATGTAAGTAATCCAGAACCCATTATTCACATGGGAGTGAAACCTTGGCAAAGTTGGGCTGCTTAAGTACTGCTGCACCATCATCCTGCCATGGTCAGCTGCGGTCATGTGATCATTATTTTCAGTACTCCCTGTCAGCTTCCTCCCAAGGATATTCAATGGGGAAGCTGGCAGGAAGTTGGAAGTCGTTCCTTCTCCCACTGCTTTTTCACCCATGGCCATTCTGCTTCTCTGTTCCAGTAAGAAAATACTGAATACAGGTTGGCTGGTTAGAACATAAATTCCTCTCCCAGTAGAATTAATGTGACTATAAAGGAGGAAAATATGTGAGTTATGAGAGAGTGTGTGAAATATTTTTATTACAGAGTGCCACTGAAGTGTGTGAAGTTTATTCAAATAAAAGAAAATGGGATGAAGACATTTTAAGATGTGCAAATACGGGTATGAAACATGAAGATTGTTGTGAGGGGTGAATTTTTGTTAAAAGAAGCAAGAAGCTATGCGGTAGAAAGTGCTTATGTAGAAATGGGAATTGAAAATGGCGAGAGAAACCTAAAAAAATTGAATGCATTGGAAATGGGTAAGTGTGTAATAAAATAGGAAACAAACAAGGATAAATGGATGATGAATGTGGATGCAATATGAAAATAAGTGATCAGTGTCAAAGAGATATGTCAAGGTAGAAAGAAAAAATGATGGCTGGATTGCAAAAGAATATATGAAGGAAAAGTTAATGGGTCAAAAGGAATAGAACTTCAAGAAAATTATGATTAGTTATATTCAATCAGATTCTAAAAAAAAGAGGTGAGTAGTTTATAGAACAAAAGATAATGTATGAATATAGATGAGTGTGACAAAAGCAAGGATATCCAGCAAAAAAGTAAATACAGGTAGTTCTCCACTTACGAACACAATTGACCCTAAAATTTTTATTGCTAAGTCAGACATTTGTTAACTGAGTTTTGCCGCATTTTGTGATCTTTCTTGCTACAGTTGTTAAGTGAATCACTGCAGTTGTAACACAGTTGTTAAATGAATCTGGCTTACCCGTTGATTTTACATCGGAAGGTTGCAAAAAGTGATTGCATGTTTCCGGGATACTGTAGCTATCATAAATACATGTCAGTTGCTAAGGGTCCAAATTTTGACCACGGGGATGCCGCAACAGTGGTAAGTGTGGAAAAGCGGTTATAGGCCATTTTTTTCAGTGCCGTTGTAAATTCAAACACTAAGCAACCTGTTTTAAGTCAAGGACTACCTATAGCAGGGGCGTCAAATTGTATTTCTTCAAGGGCCAAATCAGCATTACAGTTCTCCTCCATGGGCTGGCCGGGGGGGGGAGGGGAGATGGGATGGATGCCTCCTGCAACACCCTGCCAGCCAAAATTGGCCACGTGAGGTCCCCCATGCCCCATTTTCAGCCTGGACGGCCTCCTGTAGCACTTTGCCAGCCAAAATGGGACGTAGGGGGCCACATGAGCCCTCCCCCCCATGCCCTGTTTTGACCGGCAGAATGCTGCAGGAGACTGTCCAGGCCAAAAATGGGGTGCAGGGGGGGCTGTGTGCGGCTCCCCCATGCCCCGCCTTGGCTGCAAGAGGCACCATGGGCCGGTCCTTTGCTATTTCCAGGCTGGCCCGCGGGCCAGATTTAAGCACCCTGCGGGCTGGATTTGGCCCGCGGGCCTTGAGTTTGACACCCCTGACGTATAGTATGACAAGGTATAGCAGGTGATGTTGGTGTTAGATTTCCTTTCTTCTTATTTCCCGCCTTTATTTTCTTTTGCTTATTATTTCTTTTCTTCTGCCTTTGCATAATATTGCTTATCCTGAAAGAAAAGATTGTTTCATGATGTATCTGTATGTAGAGGAAATGGGAAACCCAAAAGATGCAGTTGTTGTTGTTAGTTGCGAAGTCGTGTCCGACCCATCGCGACTCCATGGACAATGTTCCTCCAGGCCTTCCTGTC
>JANHJO010002952.1:133523-146510 GCA_032468235.1 Pseudoxyrhopus heterurus
ACCCAGGTTTCCTGGGTAAAATTAGGACCTCGGCTTATACTCGGGTCGGCTTATACTCGAGTATATACGGTAAGTATTTAAGCTAATTAAAAAATTATTTTAATTTTTTGTCATTCACATTTTATTTTGTCCCTCCTTTGGTATCCTTTTTTTAATGATTCTATTTGATACTAGTGTAACTCTTGTCCTGTGGCAAGTTATCCCGCAGCGAACTGGCCGCAGCGAGTTGGCCACGCTGAGTTGGTCTCGCTGAATTGTTCTAGACCCTTCAAAACATGTCAAGTGTTCTAACATGACAATGAGTGCTCTGATGCTACAGTCATTTGGCCTTTCTAGAGACACAAATAGAAAAAAAATATTATTGAACAGTTCTAGGCATTTAGTTTTAAGATAAATAATGAAACATCATATTTTGAAACTGATAAATTTTTGAAACCTGTAGTATGGGTTTCCAAGTGTATGCTACTTCCCTCAAAATATAGGTAGTCCTCAACTTATGACTATAATTGAACCCAAAGTTCTGTTGCTGAGTAAAACATTTGTTAAGTGAATTTTGCCCCATTTTACGACCTTTCTTGCCACCGTTGTTAAGTGAAACACTACAGTTTTTAAGTCAGTAACACGGTTGTTACATGAATTTGGCTTCCCTATTGACTTTGCTTGTCAAAAGGTTGCAAAAGATGATCGCATGACCCCTGGACAGTGCAACTGTCATAAATATGAGTCAGTTGCCAAGTGTTTGAATTTTGATCACATGACCATGCAGATGCTGCAATGGTTGTGTGAAAAACAGTCTTCAGTCATCTTTTTCAGTGCCATTGTGACTTTGAATGGTCACTAAATGAACTGTTGTAAGTTGAGAGCTACCTGTAGGCAACAGTTCTGTTTCTTAGAACCTGTTTGTATTATCGGTAATGTATTATTTGTAATTCCTGGATTTTTTTTAGGGCATTGCATTCACAAAAGAGAAAAACAGTGATATGCAAAATGTTCAGATTAAGAAAGAACAGGACTAGAGACAGATGTTAGCTTTTACATATAAAATTTGGCTTTAGAAAAAGTTTTCTGTCTTTGATTCAGAATAAGCAAACTTATGCCCTCCAGATGTTTTTAATTTCAGTTTTCATAATTCCTATGCAACATTGCCAGTGGCAAGGATTATGGGAGTTCTGAGCAAAACATCTGGAGGGCAAAAAATTATTTACCACAGAATTAGTTTGAAAGAACTGATAGAGATTATTATGCTGGTGCTGAAACATGCAATAATCAAAATACTTAGTTTTTGGATTATAACTTCAGATGGAATTTAATTTGGCAGTGGAATGTATACATTTAGATCATTCACAAACTTTAGAATTAATGCTTACCTGTAGTATTTTAAAGTTAATTAATTTGCAGTAGATCTTTCCCATGTTTTTGCATGTGGGTCCATACGTACAATTTTCCCATTTAGTCCCTAGCAAATCTAGCAGTACAGGAAGATTTGCTTGTTTTTAAAACTTTAATTTAACATTGTAATATAGAAGGCTTTCATCTTTCCATGTTTACATTTTTCCCCTAAACCAAACACTTATTTTTTTCTAATGCTTAAATGTCGGTTTATAGAATATGATGGAGTGAAGATAAGTGCCTAAATGATTTTGCTCTTGGAAAAAAGTATATTGCTTCATGGAGAAAAAAATAAACTGCCACCAAAGTGGGTATAGGTAGCCCTTGACTTATGACCACAATTGAGCTCAAACTTTCTGTTGCTCAGTGAGACAAGTGAATTTTGCCTCATTTTACTACCCTTCTTGCCACGGTTGTTAAGTAAATGAGTGCAGTTGTTAAGCTAGCAACACAGTTGTGAATTTGGCTTCCCAGTTGAGTTTGCTTGTCAGAAGGTCGCAATAAATGACCACATGGCCCCAGGACCATCATGCAGCCGTCATAAATACGAGCCAGTTGTCAAGCATCTGAATTTTGATCATCGTTTTGCAATGGTCCTGCGAAAAACTATCGTAGGTCACTTTTTTCTGTGCTGTTGTAACTTTGAACCGTCACTAAACAAATGGATGTAAGTCGAGGACTATCTGTAGAATCCAAGTTTTTACATTGCTCAACTGATATTATTAATATTTATATGAATATAAATGAAAGATTTTTCAATAATTGGTTCTGATTTTATCCAAAAGAATTTTCATATCATCATGAAATTTTTCAGAAAAGTGAATGTGTAACCCTTAGGGTGGATGTACTGTATCTTAGGCTAAATAGAACTTACAGCTTAGTGGTTTTCTACTTGACAATAGGGTTATTTTATAAATATAGGGTGTTGTATAAGCTATTCTCATTCATTGCAAAACAGTATCATTTTTCTGAACAAACAACGTATATTGAGGTCAGATGAATGCAAAGCCAAGAGTGGTCAGATATTAGCTGAGCTGTGTATGAATCTTAACGGAACTGAAGTAATATTGAAACTACTGTGGGAGTAACAGTGGTGGGGGGTGAGATAGCTTGAGTGCAGAAAACATTTTCTTGGGCTATGAGACATTGTGCTTTTCCTCTGTGAATAATAACATTAAGTTTGAAAGCATGAAATAAAAATAAATTGTAGTGTAAGATGTTGCTGTGCTTGAATTCTCTGTTTTTCTCTTTCAATATGCATTCTTAGTAAAATGACAGAGAAGTATCTTAGAAATTACTGCACAAAAAGTACTGTTCATGCTATGATAACATAGCTGATTATTTTGTGTTGTTTTGAAAACAGGACGTTGAATTTATTGCATTTCATAATACATTTTGCAACTGAAGTATAGTAGTATTGGTGCTAATTATTGTTACCATCCAAAACGATACAAGTCTTGAAATACATACTTAAGAATGCGCAAGAGTGCATATGAAGGCTCTTTCACTCTCTTTTTGGAGGGTGAGAAACCATTAGACCAGGCATTTTTTTTTTTTACAGACTTACATACAGTAGCTGCTTCAGAAGCTGTGCCCAGCATTTTAGTCATGCATACACCCAGATTGCAGAAACTCCTGGCCACAGCTTTTCAATCGGTGTTGTGAGGTTGATGTGGCTGTTTTAAAAAGAGCTGTTCGTGTGCACTACCATATATTACAAAGCACCGCTTTTAAACAAATTGCACAGCTTTAATACCTTCAACTATTTAGCTGTTTTTCAGTTAATACCAGTCTTTGAACTGAAATTTTCAGTGCACTTCCAGCTGGTATATTTCTGTTCAGATTACATAAAACCTTGCATTTTTTTTTTTTAATGAGAAAGGAAATAAAAGGACAGTTGTTTGAAAATATTGAGATGGAACAAAGTGCTAACAACTTACTGATTTTAAGGAAGTTCATATCAGGAATTGAATCTTTGCATGCTTTATAGGAAGTTGACTATGATTGTTCCAAGATAGAATCAGATCACAGTTTGCTGTGTTATGACTTCTGTGGTTGCAGGAGTCCTCCTTAATCCCTAGCATATTTTAAAAAGAAAATTTTGCTCTATGGCTGGATGCCAACATCATTTCAAAACATGAAACGCAATTGTATTTTGGATCCCAGATTCATTTTACATAAAGATAGCACTTACAAGGCAGGTTTCAAATTAGGTAGATAAGATTTTGCTTTTTTAAAATAAAATACTGACATCCTCCCTATTTGTTTTTAACGCATTAGTCAAATTCTGCAGTCTTTGATCTACAAATTGCTAAAAACTTCAATTATTACATTCCGGAAGGTTTAATTCCCATTCCTACCTGTTTGTAAGTTTTAAAAAATAAAATGCTGCTTAGAGTTGCAGGGAATTTCTCCCCCCCCCCTTATACTATCATTTTTTGCATTTTTCTTTTCAAGTAAAATGAATATGTAGCAGGGTGATTATTTTCAAGACAGTAATATACTGTCTTATTGTCACGTAGTGCATGGAAACAATTATGAAGCAGTTCTTTTATAATACATTACAAGATATTTAGAAGTTCTTAAAAATATGTGCTGATCATATTAATTGATGGTATTTGGACCAGAATATATTATGTAGAGTTTTAAAAATTCTATATAAAACTATAATCACTTTATTCTTGATTCAGCCAAATAAAAATTCTAAGAAAAAAAAGATATTTTTTGAGGTATTTTTTGAAGTTATTTTTCATACTTACCAGGGAATATTGCTGCATCTAATGTATTGTTATTATTAGCTGCCCAGAGTCCTTCAGGAATTGGGCGGTCTATAAGTTTTTGTAATAAATAATAAATAAATTATCAATGATAGTATATATAGAATGAGATTATAGTCTGGAGGGGGGAACAGTTAAAAAAGGAAATATGAAAGAGCCTTGTGAGTAATGACATTACTGCTCCTGAAAATTACAGCCTGCTTTCCATTTCTGGTTGCCAACATATTTGAGTATATATAGCTTTGTTCATCACTTAGAAATACAGGTAGTCCTCTACTTATGACCCCAATTGAGCCTAAAATTTCTGTTGTTAAGTGAGACATTTATTAAGTGAGTTTTGCCCCATTTTACAACCTTTCTTGCCACAGTCGGTAAGTGAATCTCTGCAGTTGATAAGTTAGGAACATGGTCAGTGGTGGGATTCAATTTTTTTTACTACCGGTTCTGTGGGCATGGCTTGGTGGTGGGTGTGGCTATGAGATCGGCCAATCAGAGGTGGTATTTGCTGGTTCTCCGATCCAATCAAAATTATCGCTACCGGTTCTCCCGAACCTGTCAGAACTGGCTGAATACCACCTTTGAACATGGTTAAGTGAATCAGGCTTCCCCACTGACTTTGCTTGTCAAAGGGTTGCAAAAGGTGACCTTGGGACACAGCAACAATCATAAATGTGAACCAGTTGCCAAGTACCTGAATTTTGATCACGTGATCATGGGGATGCTGCAAAGGTGGTAACTTTGAAAACCAGTCATAAGTTACATTTTTCAGTGCCTTTGTAACTTTGAACAGTCACTAAATGAACTGTTGTATGTCAAGGACTACCTGTAACAAGGACTGTATTAAGACTATGTATGTAATTTCCCCTCAAATATATCAGTCAAAATCTTAAATTAGTTAAAAATCTTAATACAGTTCTGAATCAAATAAATTGACTGACCACTTCCTGAATATTTTTGAAATTGCATGGTTCAACTGTGTGTGTATATGCACTCTTTCTCTCTCTTTTACGTATGCCTTTATAATTAACATACTTTTAAATTTCATGAAGATGATAAATGTCTTCTTTTTTGACAGAAAACTGTAGCACAAAAAGTGGATATCTGAGGCCTGAGAAGACTTTATATTAAAGGAAAATAGGACATCCTTATATTCAGTAAGTAAAATGTTTTGTTCAAATGTTCTGCTTATATGTTTCATTGATAGATTTACTAATATTAGTTGTAATTCCCAAATATGTCAACAACAACAAAAAGAAACTGGTTTAAAATCCTGCATTGTAACTCTGAAATGTTTAAAAAAGGAGAAAATCTGAACCTCTTAAAGATAGTATGAATACTTTTCCATGGTTCATCTTTATAAGTAAGTGGAGTGCTATCTGGGAACAGGCAGGTTTTATTTTCTCTTGAGGGTTTATGGATTTCATTATGAGAGGTAAGGTAAGGCATATTGCTGAGAGCTCAAGAACTCATAAATACGTTGTTCACCACACTGCAATCTCAGTATATCATGGACCATACTAGACCCCATATTTAATTTTTCCTAGGAGAGTTCTGAAAGTGTTAAGAAAAATAAGGACATTCTGGGTTTTTTTTTTTTGCAAGTAGAAACCCGACTTCACTCAGAATGGCCCATTCCAAGGTTATGAAGGGTTCCTAAGGTGTAAAATTGTGTTTGCATTTGCTGATATTTAGAGATAAGAAATCACCAAAAATAATGAGGCTGTGGTAGCTGGCCTGCTAGTGCCCATTTATTCTGCTGTTGTGGAGGAAACTCTGGTGATTGATGTGGTCACTTCTGACTACTCTCATTCTCTTGATAAGGGTTGTTTGGCTTCTTTGTTTATCAGAAACCTAGTAGCACTGAAGCAGATAGGTGATAACTCTTGAGTACTAGTATAAACACGATGTGAATTCAGCAAACAAGTTAGATCTTGTTCTGTGGCAATGGTGGTGCAAGGAATGGCATTTGTTTTCTACACTTGCATATTTGCAGTGCTGTTATTTTGAGGAGTTTGGGTCTGTCTTCTCTAGGACGTTAAAAGAATGGTTCAGAGGAGCCCTTGATCACCTGCTCTAATTCATTGTGCACAGCATTTCAAAGAGTAAATCTTCACAACAATTGAAAGCTGCATGCCATTTTCTACAATTGGTATTTGAGAAGTTTGAGTTGTTGAACAATCAGATTTCTGGGTAAGAAATGGCAAACTGAAGACTATGGTGGAATGAAAAATTGGCGTAACAAGAAGAGTGCGTAGGATTGCCCTCCCGTGCTCCATACAGTAGGTCCTCAAAAGGGGAACATAAGACAGCAGCTTCCAGTAGGTTCAGAGCTCTGGGAGAACAAGGGAATAGCCATCTTTTGCTCCAATCATGGTCAGGACCTTCAAAAGGACACTGGGTTTGCATAATTCCTTTTCTAATCATTTTCAGAAATTGCTTGTTGGCTGCTTTTCAGCTTGTAGGAACCTTTGGATTGACAGGTTTTATAGCACTGGGTGAGTTTCTTTCAATCCTTAGCAAAATAAGCTTTAAATACAAGTTTAAGGATTTTTTTTCCTTTTGGAATAAACAGCAAAAGTGTGATTAGAACTTTGATTTTGGAAAGTTACAAATGGACTAAGGTATAGCTATGGATATGACCTTGCAGGGGATTGCAAACAACTCAGAGGTGGGTCAGAAAATGTTTAAAGAATTTGCTTCAGGCATGATTACTGACCTTAGACTTTTTGAACATTATTGAACTTACAAGTCAAGTTCAACCTGCTTCTTCTTTTTTTAAATAGCAGAGGCACAAGTGTTCTATAAACCACCAATAATTTTGCATTTTTAAATTAAATATTATAGAATATTATGTTGAAAATGAACTTTTAAAAATACTTGTATGTCTGTTTTACAAAATGTTTAAATTAATCCAATCCCTTGTACTGTAAAATGTTGATAAAATTTTATAATTTGCTTTGATTCAAATAAAACACATGTCATTCATTGGACTTTTAGAAACGAATGGAAAAAAAATGGAAGAAATTCTAATTTCTGCATAATATAACAAAAGACAGATATTGATCCTATTGATCAAACTGAGACATTGGCAATACATTAGTATCACAACCTAACAAGTTTGGCTTTCCTTGGAAATGCTATCTTTCCTGGTATATCTGGTGGCATGGTATGTAATAGTGTAATCATAATATTTTGAATTTCTGTGGGAGAGTACCTATTAGTAAACTTAATGAGCCTAATAATACAGTTTATTTTCTTTCCATGTATGCTTGCAAATCAAGTCCTGTTAGTTTCTGCCAAGTGTTCATGAATAGAATAGAAAGCTGAGTAATTTTTGTAGATGATGCACCATGTAATTCAATGCAGAACAATATCTCACTTTCCTTTACATCAAACACTTCGAAGTAGTAGCAGGATAGAATCAGTTTTGTAATCTGCTGTCTGCTATTTTTTTGCATTTGAACCATAAAAAAAATTACGGTATGTGGTTTATATTCATTCAAGAAGTTATAATTAAAGGTATGGTTTGATGTTGGTTTATGGATACTAGGTTGCTTTAAAGGTAGTTTCCCATGTCTGATTTTTGAATCCTGGCATGTTATGGTTTGGTATTATGTCCCAACTTGCCCATGCAGGAGACTAGAGCAGAAGCTTTAAAAGGAAATGGTGCTCAAGGTAAACTATGTTTGCCTGCTTTTCTGTTGGCTTGCCATCTCTCCATGCCAGCAGTCTTCTTTCTATAGCCAGTTTCTTCCTGATTGCAAGACTGTGAACTGTAGTCTGAATTCCTGTGCCATGCCAGATACTTACATTTACTTAATAGGAACAATGCCAATATCATTGAAGCACAATTTCTCAGAATACTTGTATTATGGAATGTGCTACCATAGGATGTAGCATTAATTGCCACTTTGAATGGCATAAAATGCAGACTACACAATTCATGACAGATAAGAGTACTTATAGTACAGTGATCAGTAATGATGTTGGCTATGTATTTCTATGGCAAATATATTTCTGAAACTAGTTTCTGGGAAGCATGAGCAGGAAAAGGTATTATGTTCCTGTGGGCTTTCAGTAACCACTTGATTTGTGATGTGGCAACAGAATGCCGAACTAGAAGATTCTAGGTGTGAAACACTGATGTTTATAGGGAAAACTAGAAATGTTAAGAACATACTGGCAAAACAAACCATCCAAAAAAGGAAGTCAATTCAATAACAATCTTCTCATACAAAAGAAAGAAAAGCAAGAGTCCCCAGTCAACCATTCTCCATACACAAAATACTTTAAAAAATAGAACTATAACTTGCATCTCACAATACATAGCAGACCCACAGATTCATAAATAAGTTCTTCACTGTTACAAGAAGTTCAGAAATTCACTGCAACAAGATATAATTTCTTTGTTCTTCTTCAAGGTAGACTCAGATTTGTTCAATACAGAATGACTAAAAATAGTGTCATTATGTATAAATTTAGACATTAGCATATTCTTTTATTCTTTTGCGTATTGGATTAATTGAGTAGAATAATGCTGGTTGGCAATTTCTCAGTCATATGACAGTTTCGGAAATAAGGTGCTAGTCACAATGAAACTACAATGTATTTTGATGTCTGAGTATCTGATGACTGGAAAATAATATCTGCCCATACAATTTAGAGAGTATTTTGTAGGCTAGAGAATTGAAATGGAAGGAAAAAACCCTGTTTCCACAATCTCTTCCTTTGTTCAATACTTGGATACTGCTAATTTTGCTTTATATAGTGGATATGCTGATGATTGAATATGTACCATGAAGCTGTCATCTTCTTCTAGTACTAGAGGGTTTTGTAACTAGGGAATAATCTTCTAAGGTATCTTGGATTTTGACATTTCTGTTGTACGGTATTTCAGTATATTCCTCCATCTTTGTTTGATCCCTTTTGAATTGGTTACCATTTGTTCATTAGTGTCCTTTAGTATACCAATTTGAGATTGGGATCAGAGATCTTTTAAAAGACTTTGCTTATTTTTCTATGTCTGTTTCTATCTTCAGTGTCTTTACAAATCTTGTTACAATATTGCTTGTCTCTTCTAAGAGCTCTATGAAACTTTTTGTTAGGATCGTTTCTGAGATTTTTATTTTTCTTGGCTTTGGCTTCTCTTCTCTTCTTGACAGTTCCCATGCTTTGTTTTGACATCTCATTTGGTTCTATTTCTTCATTGTGGGCAATCTTCTTTCACATTCATCTTTAAAGACTTCTTTACATTCATTCCATCATTCAGTGGTTTTGTTGTCAAAGAGATTCAGGACTTCAGTGATTACTGAAGTTCTCCTTGAAACTGGTGGACATTTGTTCAAGATGATATCATGTTCAAGATTGACTACTTTCTTCTTTAGCTTACTTAGAACTTGCATATGAGCAGTTTATGATCTGTTTCACAGTCAGCACTTGGCCATGTCCTTGATGCTATAATTGAGCTCTTCTATCTCCTTTCACCAATGGTATAGTTAATTTGATTTCTATATACTCTACCCGATGATGTCCAAATATAGAAGCATTGTTTTGCTTATTTGAAGACAATCTTAGTGATGAAGAAATAATTGGAGTACTAGAAATTGTGAGTCTCCTGCTTCATTTTGACCTTGTAAGCCATATAATCCAACTACATTTACCTCTTTCATGTTTCAGTTTTTACCATTCTAGTCTCCAATCATAAGCAGTACAACTTGCTTCCATGTTTTGTCATTTTTAGTTTAACTTGATCATAAAACTCATCAACCTCATCTTTTGTTGCATTGGTGGTTAGAGCATAAACTTTGAATGAGTGTCATATGAAAGGGTTGTCCATGAAATCGAACTGATATTACTAGTCATTGATTGTGTTGTACCCACATATGGTCCTTGCTATATATCTTCCCTAACTATAAAAGCAAGACAGTTTCTTTTTTTTTCATGTCCTGACTAAGAAACAGTGTGATCTTTTGATTGAAAGTGTCCAATCTTAATCCATCTCAAGCCACCAATGCTTAAGATGTCTGTCTGTAGTCATTTCATCTTTTACTGTATTGAGTTTTCCTATTTTAATACTTAGTATGTTCCATGTTCCTACTGTAATTCTGTCTTTACAGCTTCAAATATTTTTTCTTGTATGTCAACATTAGTAATTGGACATCCAAAAGATTTTAACCTTGTGACATCATAATCACTATTAGAACTCTGAAAATCTGCCTCCACCACCTTTCTATATTCCTATATTGCTATATCCCAATATTCCTATACAGTCAGCATATTGCCCTCAATAATCTGGGTCCTCATTTTACTCGGAAAGATGGGAGGCTGAGTCAACCTTGAGCTGGGGAGAATCAAACTGCTGAATTGCTGGCAATCAGCAGTCAGCAGAATTAGCCTGAAATACTGCATTCTAATCACTGTGCTACCACAGCTCAAATATGTGCCTATTTGCTTTAACTCTGCATTTGGGATGTCTTTCGACCTTGGGTGGCCCTGCTGGGAACTTATGCATTCATGACCTCCTTTCTGGACTGTTACAATGTGTTCTACATTGGACTACCCTTGAAGAGCACTCAGAAGTTTCAATGGTGCAGAATATAGCAGCATGGGTAGTAAAAGGTGCTAGTTACTCAGCATATGTAACAGTACTACTTTGAGAGTTACATTGGTTGCCAGTGTGCTTCTGGGTGCAATTAAAGGTGCTGGTTCTCACCTTTAAAGCTCTTCTTGGCTCAGGACTGCGTTACTTGAGAGCCTATTTTCTCCCCAGTTGTTTCAATCCATCTAATATATTCTGGGCATTCTCTAGTGCTGGTGTTAAGGCATGCTGGTTGGTGGAGCCCAGAAGATGTGTCTCTTCTGCTGTAGTGAACAATGAGTGACCACTCTACAGAACCTGGCTGGCCTTTTGTTAGACCTTAAAGGCCTGGCTCTGTGCCCATGCCTGTGATCCCGGGTGTGTGAAGGGACTTATCACCCAGTTGTGTTAGCAGTTGTTGACTATGACACTTTTCTTGGCTCTTGTGTATTTTTAATTTTTGTATTTGTTGTTGTAATTGTTTTTTATTTTACTGTTGTTCCCCTCCTAGAATCACTTGTTGAAATAGGCATGGGCATCTATTCAAATTGCATAAATAAATAAATAAAGTAGTCTAGTCCATCTCCTATCCAGTATCCCAGGGCCAACCCAGGAAATATCAAGATTTATAAGATTTGATTTGTTATGACATGCCGCCATTGTTTTGTTATCACCTGGGATTTTGAATTGTCTGTCAGTTCCCTTGAACTCAGTTAGCACCCTAGAGCCATATATGTAGTGGCATTTGTTGGAGGAATGGACACTGATAAAATCTATCAGTGCCCCTTTTAGATGCCTTAATGCTGTCCTGGGAATGCATAAATACACAAGTGCAAGGATACTGAAAATTTTTGTTTGGTACTGTGCCAAACAAAACAAAACTCTTTGTAGAATGTTAACAAAGAGTTAACATGAATATTAATATTCATGCAAACCATTTATATAAATACCAGTATGATATGTAATTTAGGGTATATGAAAGTAGCTTGCAATAAAGACTTTGCTTGTTGGAAGCTTGCTGGGAAGGCGCAAATGATGATCACGTGATCCTGGGATGCTACAACCTTCGTAAATACAGTATGTGCCGGTTGCCAAACATCTGAATTCTGACCATGAGACTGTGAAGATGCTGCAGTGTGGGTGTAAGTGCGAGGATTGGTTGTAAGTAACTTTTTTCAGTTCCAGTGTCATTTCAAATGGTCAGTAAAGGAATGGTTGAAAGTCAAAGACTACTCAGAGCTTTGTAAATCAAAATCAAGGCTTTGAGTCATATAGGCATATATTTGCATCCAATACAATGCCTATAGTATATGTACAGCACCGCTGAAATAATTTCACCCACCAATTTGGATTTCCAGGTAGAGTCTGTTCTAGTAATTCAGCCTTGAGGTTACCTGTGGTTGATTTTTATCTCTGCCTCATATCTGCAACTAGTATGCTGGCTGAAATTGGGTAACAGTCCTCTGACCATAGTCTTCCATCTAGATGGAAGAGAATCTACATATCTTTGGTCTGCTTCTTCAGGGAGAATGTGAATGTCACTTGCCGAAAACCTGAATAGGGGCCATTGTCAATTGTAACCGGTTTTTTTGCAGCTCTTGTCTTGCTATGATTCAATTTCAGTGTGCAAATGAACTTTGAGACACAAAGAAATGCAAAACATATGTCTGAGAACTGTGAGTAGGCTTAGCAGACACTTGGTAGGCAGTGAGGGTTATGTTGTTACACTGTCCAGAAGATCCCTAGAGTTACAATGCTATTTTTCACTTTCTAGAACCAAACTCTCTTTTGAAAACAATTTCTGTGGATGACCTCTGATGATTCTTGATGTATGTGATACAAAGGTGTTTATCACATTTAGATTATGACTTTTTAGACGTTTATTTTTTATTTGAATATATTTGTGTCACAGGAGTATCCTGATCTATTACTAGAAAGTTGAAGAATATGAAAGTCTAAAACATCATAAATACTTTTAAGGTCATTCTTTCATCCCTCCAAGGAAACTCATAACATGTAATGCAATAATAAATATCAGCTATAATAAGCACTGTGATAATGACCAATCCCAAGGTATTCAGGTTTTTCTTAAGGTTAAAAGCATTACTTTAGGGAGTCTTTAGTGGAGCTGCAGTGGCTCAGTGGTTAGAACACAGTACTGCAGTACTACAGATCAGCAGTTTGGCTGATCGAATCCCACCAGCTCCAAGGTCAACTCAGCCTTCCATCCTTCCGAGGTCGGTA